>JAWQFJ010030964.1:0-5000 GCA_034096865.1 Theodoxus fluviatilis
TCACTCACTCACTCACTCACTCACTCACTCACTCACTCACTCACTCACTCACTCACTCACTCACTCACTCACTCACTCACTCACTCACTCACTCACTCACTCACTCACTCACTCACTCACTCACTCACTCACTCACTCACTCACTCACTCACTCACTCACTCACTCACTCACTCACTCACTCACTCACTCACTCACTCACTCACTCACTCACTCACTCACTCACTCACTCACTCACTCACTCACTCACTCACTCACTCACCACTCACTCACTCACTCACTCACTCACTCACTCACTCACTCACTCACTCACTCACTCACTCACTCACTCACTCACTCACTCACTCACTCACTCACTCACTCACTCACTCACTCACTCACTCACTCATCAATCCATTCATCCAATCCCTCACTCACTCCACTCCCACTCCACTACACTCACTGCACTCCACTCACCTCCACTCACTCCATCGCACACTTCCATTCACTCCACTCACTCACACATTCGCTCATTCGTTCCTCGCAGGTCCCCTGCAATGGCGGGAGGCTTGTTTGCCATAAGGAGGGAGTTCTTTCTCAAGCTTGGAATGTACGATCCCAAGATGGAGATTTGGGGTGGTGAGAACGTCGAACTCTCTCTAAAGGTGAGACATGCGTTTGTGTTTGCGTCGTACTTTTCCCTTTTTCCGATCCATTCCTCCTACCTCCCCCCACCCACCCACCCACCCACCCATTCTCTCTTCTCTGCTCACGCTTCTCCCCCTGCCTTCCACTCCCTCCCATCTCCCTTTGAACATGGTCGACAAGGTCACGAGGGAGTTTCTGCTATTTGGGTGGCACAAGTCTTTTATACACTTCGCCCTCGCAAATTCCCTGGAGAGATGTGAAGAGACCTCCACGCCAGTGTGGAACTCCTACAGCCATTTGCACACAAGGCGATTCCACACGTTCCACACTGACGCTCTCCACACCATGCTTCGTGTACAGTGCCCATCGTTTCCCAAACGTTTAGAGAGCGATGCTGCCAAACTGCAGAGTTGACTGTAGAATGGAATAGAAAACTGTCCTATTTTGTGTTGAGTTGCTTGCGTCATCCAAAAATATGTTGAAATCCGTGCGCGTTTTACTGATGCGGCACTGCCAGCTAAGAATTCCGTCATGGCATCTACAATGAACGAAAATGAGATGATGAGATTGACTGAACAATGCAGAGAGTACGAGCATATGTACGTATAGACTGATCACTGAGCGATGCACGGTGCTATGGAAACGAGTGCAAGCAAGTCTATCGATGTTGCCAGCGACAGTTCCAAGCATTCAGTCGCCGACCACATCGAGAGCTACGCGAGGTGCTTCATGTACAATGGGCTTTATCCACTCCAGACGCTGCTCCTGAACCATCTGACCAAGGCGCTACCTTTGTCTTTCAAGACAGGGCTGCCTACTACTACTCTTACTACTATCTGAGAAAGCAACACACTCTGAGCACACTAGTGAAAATGTCAAGATACGCTGAATTACAGGGCCACTGCCATCGAATAGGGTGGGGGTTGTCGGCCGCTGCCGGTTGAGTTTAGCAGCAGAGATTTCGTAGCGAAAACTGTCATCCGACTCTTGCGAGGTCTGGGCGCCAGGCCTCAGGAGGTGGGGAGAATGACAAGGGAGAGTGACAAGGGAAAATGACAAGGGAGAGCGACAAGGGAGAGCGACAAGGGAGAGGGACAAGGGAGAGTGACAAGGGAAAATGACAAAGGAGAGTGACAAGGGAGAGCGACAAGGGAGAGGGACAAGGGAGAGTGACAAGGGAGAGCGACAAGGGAGAGGGACAAGGGAGAGCGACAAGGGAGAGGGACAAGGGAGAGTGACAAGGGAGAGCGACAAGGGAGAGGGACAAGGGAGAGCGACAAGGGAGAGCCACAAGGGAGAGGGACAAGGAGAGTGACAAGGGAAGATGACAAAGAGAGCGACAAGGGAGAGCGACAAGGGAGAGGGACAAGGGAGAGGGACAAGGGAGAGGGACAAGCGAGAGCGACAAGGGAGAGGGACAAGGGAGAGGGACAAGGGAGAGCGACAAGCGAGAGCGACAAGGGAGAGGGACAAGCGAGAGCGACAAGGGAGAGGGACAAGGGAGAGCGACAAGCGAGAGCGACAAGGGAGAGGGACAAGGGAGAGGGACAAGGGAGAGGGACAAGGGAGAGCGACAAGGGAGAGGGACAAGGGAGAGGGACACGGGAGAGCGACAAGGGAGAGGGACAAGGGAGAGGGACAAGGGAGAGCGACAAGGGAGAGCGACAAGGGAGAGGGACAAGGGAGGGCGACAAGGTAGAGTGACAAGGGAGAGTGACAAGGGAGAGGGACAAAGAGAGGGACAAAGAGAGGGACAAAGAGAGGGACAAGGGAGAGCGACAAGGGAGAGTGACAAGGGAGAGTGACAAGGGAGAGCAACAAGGGAGAGGGACAAGGGAGAGGGACAAGGGAGAGGGACAAGGGAGAGCGACAAGGGAGGGCGACAAGCGAGAGCGACAAGGGAGAGGGACAAGGGAGATCGACAAGGGAGAATGGCAAAAGAGAGCGACAAGGGAGAGTGACAAGGGAGAGGGACAAGGGAGGGCGACAAGTTAGAGTGACAAGGGAGAGTGACAAGGGAGAGTGACAAGGGAGAGTGACAAGGGAGAGTGACAAGGGAGAGTGACAAGGGAGAGCGACAAGGGAGATTGACAAGGGAGAGCGACAAGGGAGAGCGACAAGGGAGAGTGACAAGGGAGAGTGACAAGGGAGGGCGGCAAGAGAGATCGACATGGGAGAGTGACAAGGGAGAGCGACAAGGGAGAGGGACAAGCGAGAGGGACAAGGTAGAGCGACAAGGTAGAGTGACAAGGGAGCTACAGAGGGTGGCCGAGCCCGCATCCCTATGGATCTGGCAGACCAGAGACAGGTTGGGATGGCCGACAATAGAGCTGATGCCCTAGGATGGCCAGATTGGCTGCTTGGGGCCACCCCTGGCTGAGCTACTGGAGGAGGCCCCGAAAGCCCCACAGGCAGGGGTTCCAGCTGAGAGGGGCATCGAACGACTCCTGACTTACGTTGTACTCCATTTACGATCGTGAATCATTGCTATTGACTCATTGGAAATTGCAGTGTCTTAAACTGTCCAAAATCAGTCTGCTACTGCAGTAGTCAGCAAATTTTTTGACATAAGATATGTCACATTCCAGAACAAACTCAAATTCTTGTTTCAGCGATAAAGAGCTTTTGATTCCGATATCATATTAGGAGGCAAAGACAAGTTTTCTGTTCATACCCCGAACATGTCGAATATGTCTGCTTTCAGGTGCTTTCTGTTGTGACCCATCGGATGTGGTTTATTCTTCATGCAACAAAGACCATACTAGCCTAATTAAATTTGCCCCGAATCGACGATTTTTGTCAGTCTTGGCAAATGGTGCACCCAACCAAATAAATGTCGTGGTTGTGAGAGGCGGTGTCATCACTTCATGGAGTACAGGTGGACGCCATGTCCTTGTATGTCCCGGGGTATCTTCCGCAGGTGTGCTGTCACGACTTCACGGCCAACAGAAATCTCTACAATGGGTTGAGCCATACTGAACATTTTGCTGCAAAACCCGCGCTTTTGTCATTTTTAAGTACATCTCCGCTCACAGACTCCATGTACTTCAATGGCCCCAGGTGCTTCAGTTCAATGCGCTCGCTCTGGTGCACTGCAGGAAGGAGCGGTGTCCGGGATGTTGCGACAGATTGTCGATAGTGGTCGTTGGCGCTCTTCAGAAGGAGAGTGAGGCTGGTAACACCCACGGACAGCAGGGGCGACGCGCATAGGACGGTTAGACTTACGTAAGGCTAGCCTGAACTCTAAAGTCGCCTCACTGAATGACGTGCTTAGTGCAGAGCTCTATGTGGTGTGCATGAGGCAAAACATCAACTGCCTTAGTCAAGGCAGATTTCACGGCAGTAGCGAATCAAGCATTTTCTGCTCTGTACAGCTTTCTTTCTGCTCTGTACACCTCCCCTTCTGCGGCGCGCGCGCTCACACACGCGCGTTCAACCGCGCGTGCGTGTGTGTTGTGAGCATGTGTGCATGTGTGCGTCTGTGTGGGTGTGTGTGTGTGTGTGTGTGTGTGTGTGCGCGCGCGCGCGCGCGCGAACGTGTGTGAATCTTTGACTCCTGCTGTTGCCTCATGATGCAGAAAATAACAAGCTTTTAAAGTTGTTGCTGTAAATAGCGTTGACCTATTTTGAAAATCCCATTTTTAACCCTGTCCTGATGTATATATTGTGAGAACTGTGTTCAAATATTTTCCCTAGAAAGCGAAATAAAGTATTTTGGTGAGATTTGATCTACTACCTGGTGAAAATAGACGCTCGGAATGGTAAAATACTGAAGCAAAGAGGGAGGTAACTCTATTAGCAAGTTTTCAGCAGAAGAGACAAGAAAAATGTGACTCTCGTGACCTCTGTATGGAGCGGAAAATGTTTACGCGAAAACGACAGCAAAACCCACATACGGCAGCCGCCGCATGATGCCCCCCTTCTCATCTGGGACCCATGTCCATGGATCTCTCGGGGCCTACTCCAGTAGCTCAGAAATGGGCGGCCCCAAGCAGCTAACGCCACTGGGGGGTATCGGTTTGGGGCAGAACTTAAGGCCCCCTAGGGCATTGGCTCTTGTGCCAGATCCACAAGGACGCTGCCTCGGCTGTCTTCTGAAGTTACCCAGTGACCCTTTTGGGGCGTGATGGCTTGCAACCCAACTGCATCAAAAACCAGGTTGTTGAGTGCGCTATGAAGCCTCCACACCCAACTTCGACTGGGAGCACCTGACAGTCCCGACCCTCCTGGTAGCATTTCAGGCGGAGTACCTCGTACCTCGACCGCTTCCTCTCATGAGCCCATGCAATATTTAATTCCCAAGGAACCGTCTGCTCAACAAGAAGAAGCTTCTTAATCTTTCTTAAACAGATGATGTCTGGACGCTAGTTGGAGT
>JAWQFJ010030964.1:20000-23405 GCA_034096865.1 Theodoxus fluviatilis
ATGGAGAACGACTAGCCACGTTCTGCGACGTCAATCAAGCCAAGGTGTTGAGACTACTACTACTACTACTACTACTACTACTACTACTACTACTACTACTACTACTACTACTTCTGCTGCTGCTGCTGCTGCTGCTGCTGCTGCTACTACTACTACTACTACTACTACTACTACTACTACTACTACTACTACTACTACTACCGGACCTATTCGCAGACACAAACTGGTCGCCAAACCCCATATTCAACCCACAAGAAACACGTCAACATTCATGTATCAAACTGCAGCAGGCCTAAGCCAATGTCCGGAGACAACAGCGCATCTCTCTTTGGCGGAACTCCCTGGAGTGGCTCAAGAGCTCAGTTCTGGAATCGCAGTTCCAGGCCTTGTATTGGAGAGTCTCTGCTTGGATGTGGCAAAATAAAGTTGAGGTTTCAGTGACCCAACCAACCCTATTTTTCATGCTAACGCCAAATATTTATTCCATCGTGATTTTAAAAAAAGGGGGGGGGGTATGTGGTGGTGGTGGTGGTGGTGGTGGTGGTGGTGGTGGTGGTGGTGGTGGTGAGGGGAGGTGTGCAGGGGGGGTGGTGCAAGGGGGGGGATCGAAGGGAAAACAAGAAGAGGATCTCTGCCGGCTTTTCTGCAACTGGTTGTTGTCCTTGGTGGACAGTGGTGGAATCAACATTTCCTTGAACTGCAGGACCGTCTCAGCCAAAGTCCTCTTTTTCCCGTCACTCCAGTTTGCTTGTCGCACTCTCTTCTTCTCTTTCATGCCTACCACAGCTGACGACATCTTCATTTTGATCTCAGGGGATTCCCCGACGTTTCATTGGTCTCTTCGTTTACATCAGGAAGTGACGTTAAGGTATCACACAAATGAGACCCGCAGAGAATGCTGTCCTTATCAGACCAGAAGGAGGCTGGGAAGTCTTGGCCGATTTGGATGGGAGGTCAGAGCTCCGAGACAGAACACGCACTCCAACTAGCGTCCAGACATCATCTGTTTAAGAAAGATTAAGAAGCTTCTTCTTGTTGAGCAGACGGTTCCTTGGGAATTAAATATTGCATGGGCTCATGAGAGGAAGCGGTCGAGGTACGAGGTACTCCGCCTGAAATGCTACCAGGAGGGTCGGGACTGTCAGGTGCTCCCAGTCGAAGTTGGGTGTGGAGGCTTCATAGCGCACTCAACAACCTGGTTTTTGATGCAGTTGGGTTGCAAGCCATCACGCCCCAAAAGGGTCACTGGGTAACTTCAGAAGACAGCCGAGGCAGCGTCCTTGTGGATCTGGCACAAGAGCCAATGCCCTAGGGGGCCTTAAGTTCTGCCCCAAACCGATACCCCCCGGTGGCGTTAGCTGCTTGGGGCCGCCCATGTCCGAGCTACTGGAGTAGGCCCCGAAAGCTCCACGGACATGGGTCCCAGATGAGAAGGGGGGCATCATGCGGCGGCTGCCGTATGTGGGTTTGCTGTCGTTTTCGCGTAAACATTTTCCGCTCCATACAGAGGTCACGAGAGTCACATTTTTCTGTCTCTTCTGCTGAAAAACTTGCTAATAGAGTTACCTCCCTCTTTGCTTCAGTATTTTACCATTCCGAGCGTCTATTTTCACCAGGTAGTAGATCAAATCTCACCAAAATACTTTATTTCGCTTTCTAGGGAAAATATTTGAACACAGTTCTCACAATATATACATCAGGACAGGGTTAAAAATGGGATTTTCAAAATAGGTCAACGCTATTTACAGCAACAACTTTAAAAGCTTGTTATTTTCTGCATCATGAGGCAACAGCAGGAGTCAAAGATTCACACACGTTCGCGCGCGCGCGCGCGCGCACACACACACACACACACACACACACACACCACACAGACGCACACATGCACACATGCTCACACACACACGCACGCGCGGTTGAACGCGCGTGTGTGAGCGCGCGCGCCGCAGAAGGGGAGGTGTACAGAGCAGAAAGAAAGCTGTACAGAGCAGAAAATGCTTGATTCGCTACTGCCGTGAAATCTGCCTTGACTAAGGCAGTTGATGTTTTGCCTCATGCACACCACATAGAGCTCTGCACTAAGCACGTCATTCAGTGAGGCGACTTTAGAGTTCAGGCTAGCCTTACGTAAGTCTAACCGTCCTATGCGCGTCGCCCCTGCTGTCCGTGGGTGTTACCAGCCTCACTCTCCTTCTGAAGAGCGCCAACGACCACTATCGACAATCTGTCGCAACATCCCGGACACCGCTCCTTCCTGCAGTGCACCAGAGCGAGCGCATTGAACTGAAGCACCTGGGGCCATTGAAGTACATGGAGTCTGTGAGCGGAGATGTACTTAAAAATGACAAAAGCGCGGGTTTTGCAGCAAAATGTTCAGTATGGCTCAACCCATTGTAGAGATTTCTGTTGGCCGTGAAGTCGTGACAGCACACCTGCGGAAGATACCCCGGGACATACAAGGACATGGCGTCCACCTGTACTCCATGAAGTGATGACACCGCCTCTCACAACCACGACATTTATTTGGTTGGGTGCACCATTTGCCAAGACTGACAAAAATCGTCGATTCGGGGCAAATTTAATTAGGCTAGTATGGTCTTTGTTGCATGAAGAATAAACCACATCCGATGGGTCACAACAGAAAGCACCTGAAAGCAGACATATTCGACATGTTCGGGGTATGAACAGAAAACTTGTCTTTGCCTCCTAATATGATATCGGAATCAAAAGCTCTTTATCGCTGAAACAAGAATTTGAGTTTGTTCTGGAATGTGACATATCTTATGTCAAAAAATTTGCTGACTACTGCAGTAGCAGACTGATTTTGGACAGTTTAAGACACTGCAATTTCCAATGAGTCAATAGCAATGATTCACGATCGTAAATGGAGTACAACGTAAGTCAGGAGTCGTTCGATGCCCCTCTCAGCTGGAACCCCTGCCTGTGGGGCTTTCGGGGCCTCCTCCAGTAGCTCAGCCAGGGGTGGCCCCAAGCAGCCAATCTGGCCATCCTAGGGCATCAGCTCTATTGTCGGCCATCCCAACCTGTCTCTGGTCTGCCAGATCCATAGGGATGCGGGCTCGGCCACCCTCTGTAGCTCCCTTGTCACTCTACCTTGTCGCTCTACCTTGTCCCTCTCGCTTGTCCCTCTCCCTTGTCGCTCTCCCTTGTCACTCTCCCTTGTCGATCTCTCTTGCCGCCCTCCCTTGTCACTCTCCCTTGTCACTCTCCCTTGTCGCTCTCCCTTGTCGCTCTCCCTTGTCAATCTCCTTTGTCGCTCTCCCTTGTCACTCTCCCTTGTCACTCTCCCTTGTCACTCTACCTTGTCGCCCTCCCTTGTCCCTCTCCCTTGTCACTCTCCCTTGTCCCTCTCCCTTGTCACTCTCCCTTGTCACTCTCCCTTGT
>JAWQFJ010030965.1:0-15000 GCA_034096865.1 Theodoxus fluviatilis
AACTGTTTCCCTTAAGCCTGAGGAGACAGACAAACAAATTGCCTCCCCTCGGGCGTCAAACACTGTCGGCAAACCCAACAGAAAAGACGATGGTGGCAGGTGACAGGTAAGGTGCGAAAACGGGGGATGAGGGGGTGGATTTGGAGGAGTGGGATTTTAGAGGTGGATGGAGGAGAGAGGAGTTGGAAATGTTCCTGGACACGTAGGCAACAAGGGGTGGGCACTGTGAGCGGGGTTGAGACCCTGTCAAGGTGTGACAGAAAGAAGTAGCAAAGGCTGACGTATGCATTCACTTTCCATGCCACGCTACAGACGATGAGGCGAGGGGAGGGAAAAAAGGTGTAATTAAGCTCAGAAAAAATTGAAATGCAGGTATGCGGCCACAGGTTACGTGCCAGTCGAAGCTGGTATTCGCTAACCAGATAGATGTACATGTATCCTGTACCTGAACTTTGTCTTTGTTGCGACCTGCCTCCTTCCCATATTGTCCTGTCCCTATCTCATCCTTATTTCTCCCTCTTCTTTCTTCATGTCTCACCTCAGTCTCATTCTTACCCCTTGAAATTCTTTCCGGAACTGCCTGTCCCATTCCTATAAATTATATCGTGCGAACAACTCTCAGAAATTATATGCTGTGTCCCTCTCTCTTAACAGACAATCCCAGATTAATACCACGCAATATTTCCTTTATTCCGAATCTCTGCATCCCAAAACCAATGAATCTCCAATTTACCCCAATCTCCACCCGGCCCTAGTTGAACAATGCTTCATTCAACTCCCCCACTACTTCCTATTACACTCCACTTCCCCCAAACTTTATTTCCACACCCCCATTACTTGCTACTCGTTATTGCCTGCCAAAGGCCCTGCCCCTGGGGGTCATTTTTCACCCCCCACCCGATACAGCCCTAGACCTCTGGGCGCTAGGGGGGACCATCTTGGGCCGCCAGGTCGTATCCAATGCTGACGAAGGTGTTGGCATCGTGACGGTCCGTGAAATGTTGCTAGAAACGTCATGAAAGTCCAGAAGTGAACACCGATCCGGGTGTAAGCCTAGCGCCCCGCTGCCCGTGGCCGTCTCGGGGTGGAGTCTGCCTGACATGACTGATGTCCTCGCTTGGGTTTCCCTCGTGTCTACCCCGAAAAGACGAGCTGCCTGCTTTTTTCAAACCGCCAAGCTGAGCAAAGAAATGTGGGTAAAAAAGGGAGGAGGTTTCGAGGACTTTGCCTCCTTGGTTGAAAGACCTCGTGGTTGCATTTCGCATCGGGAATATATTAAAAAAAGAAATGGACGTCAATTTAATAAAACAATCCAACTGAAGTTTCTTGGAGAATGTAAATATCGTGTATGTGATGGTTTTATTTCCGTTAAGTAGGAAATCATATGACTTGCTACAAATTATAGGCTGCACTGATGCATGTTTTTGAAGTCAGCCAAAATTGAGCAGTAGGATGAAAGCACGTGTGGTCTTTCTCGACAAGATATGCCAGCATGAGCTGGGCTCACGAAAGAAATCTAGCCATATATCATGATCTTCAGGACCAATACAGGGACGTTGAATGGGGCGTGTAGGGAGGTGGGCTACAAGGGCTTTGTGGCATACTCCATGGTCCATTCCTGCACAGCCTGTGTGCAAAGCATACGATGCCACAAATGCCACTCAGCGCTTGCAAACTACTGCCGAGGCAGCGTGTGTCTGCGTATGGCGAGCAAGGGGTAGATGGTCCGCCAGTGCATGAGGGAAAGGATCCCACATCTATATGCAGGGTGACCCATGGTGGCACATTGTGCTGAATGGGGCCGCCCACGGTCGAGCTGCACGAGTACAGCCCTGAAAGCTCGATGGCCCGGGTTCCAGGTGATGTGGGGGGCATCTAGCGGTGGCTGCCACATGCAGTTTTGCTGTCAATGGTCACACAGCTAACGATGCCACATGTAAACTTGGCACATAAACTGCTATCGTTTCCAAAATTCCTATGAGTCGCGACGACAGAGGGAGAAATTTTATTTTTGTGACTTGTAATTATACACGTTGTGACATGAAGACATTCGCATGTTAGTGTCTCGACCACGATTGAAAATAATTTGAATACACTATTTAACTTCTCAATTCAGTTACTGATTTAACCAACGATTCGTGTTTTGATGCATTTCCGTAGTAAGAATTTTCTTAAATTTCTCATGAGCGCTGTCATTGTCCTGCTACAGCTTCTGCTGCTATCATCTCCGTCATCGACGTCGTTATCGTATATAAGAAATTGGAAATAAGTTAAGGACACAACATGCATAACGTAGCAAATAAATGATATATTTACTGATGAACTTTGTCTTATTCTGTCATGAGTGCATAATATCCTTATACGTACTTATCTATTCATAGGAAAGTTTCATCTTCAAGGATGCATGCCCCTTTGCATAAATTTGAAGTAACGTGTTGCAGCCAGGGGACTGTATGAAACTGCAAAACACTTGCCAAATGAGTCAACAAATCCATTATAGAAAAACCATGTTCAATGATCATTCATCTAAAGCATTTGCATTGTTCTGAAACTAATACGTTCCTACAGTGTTAAGCAGATGACATGAGTTATAACAATCTCTCTTTCTCTCTCTCTCTCTCTCTCTCTCTCTCTCTGCCTCTCTCTGTCTCTCCCTGTCTCCTCTCTCTCTCCCTCATTTCTCTCTCTCTATCTCTCTCTCTGTCTCTCTCTCTCTCTCTCTCTCTCTCTCTCTCTCTCTCTCTCTCCGTGTGCCCCTCTGTGTCGTGTCTCTCTGTCTCCTCTGTCTCTACCTCTCTTCTCTCTCTCTCTCTCTCTCTCTCTCTCTCTCTCTCTCTCTCTCTCTCTCTCTCTCTCTCTCTCTCTCTCTCTCTCATTCGGAAGGTGACGAGCATTTTCTCCTGAACTGTATAGCATATAATGGCTTGCGTTCCAAATACTCGGGACATATTGATACCAATGAAAAACCGTCTCTTCACGTTACCTAATCTAATGCAGCTACTAATGGCAGGAAAATCAAATCTCTGGCATTGCACATGTCATGCATTGAAACTACGTGAACGTTTTATCAGAGAAGAGCAGCATTTTCTCAGATAATATATATTATCTTTTACGGATGTAACACCTTATTGTGCTATTTGATTTTGAGCTGTTTGATAGCAATGGGCCGCGAGCCTATTTAGTAGTCTTTAGGTTCAATCTCTCTCTGTCTTTCTCTCTCTCTCTCTCTCTCTCTCTCTCTCTCTCTCTCTCTCTCTCTCTTTCTCTCGGACTTCTGGCGCGCTCGCTCTAGCGACCAGCTACTTTGGAAGTTATGCTCACCGCCCTTCTGGACAAGGAATCGTTGAAGTCCTGGAAAGCAGTCGGGGAAAGAGGTAGCACCGTGGTCATACTGAAATTTGCTCCAGCGGCATGCCAGCCATCTACCTTACCGCCATCGGAAAATGTATGGAGACGAAAGGCACCTGCTCAGTTACGACGAGACCAGAAAAGACGAGAGGCTTACCGTCGCGACCGCACCGATATCCATGGTGAACATGTTTCTGCAAATGCTGATGTTTGCCTGTCGCCACCATGCTCACTACTTGATGGTGAATGTTTGCCGCAACGGTTTGAGTCCGCCATTGTCGAAATCCGAGTATCTCAGGCTGCTCGAGACGCACGTGCAGAACGTAATGAGACTGTGTCACCCCAAAGCGCGGCGACGGTAGAACCGATGGGCACTACCTCAGGTGTTGATGTTGCCGAGCCAGGAAATGGGGAACCCGTAGGTTTGAACTCACTGAACTCATTTGATCAAATGATCCGTAAAGCTTTTCAGCCAATATTAGACAAATTCAGTTGTGAAGAAGCTGAAGAGAATGGCTGTGCTGACAGTGTGTGGTGTGATTCAGATGTGACCATCAGCTGTGTAACATCTGAACGGGACTGTGCATCGCAGCTTCGAAGCAATCCTGGTGCTACTCCGGAGGATTCCAGCCAAAGAGATCACCCCGATGCACGTTTCCAGCCTTCTACCAACCATGAAAGACCCCGCACCTCCAATGATCAAGCAGATGGACGCCTGCGGTCTACTGCTGCAGTTGCAACGCCCCAGCCAGCCGGACAGTGAGGCAAGGGACCAAGCTTCGAACCTGCTGAGCGCCGACAACAGCCCTGGCGATCCACGCGCAGGTGACGTTATTGAGACTGAGTGCAGAGTGGACACGAACTGGACACGAACTGTCTTTAATCGCGTTCCGTGATTTAACGTTCCCCTTCCGATGCAATTGCAGTGCATTGTTTTTGATCGCGTTTCGAGTTAATCACCCTCCCTCATAAAGACTTGTGACAAGTCTTGACTTTATTTTGATTCGATTTTTTGGGTGATATGTTCTGATTGGAATGGGCCGGTGGCTTGCACGAAAAATATTTTGTTCGTTGTTCGTTCTCTTTCTCTCTCTTTGTCCATCGTTCTCTCTCTCTCTTTCTCTCTCTCTCTAATATATATATATATATATATATATATATATATATATATATATATATATATATATATATATATATATATATATATACATGAAATCCTAAAATAATTTAACTTACATCATGCAGACTATCTACAAAAGTGTTTTATATTGTGTTAAAGGAACATATGAGTGTACATATTACTTCCATGGTTCCAGGTGCCTTAAACAAGAATGTAATTTGTCGCCACAAATGTTTTTGTATGTAGCTGCCTTGATCACCAGGAATGTAATAAAACGAGGGAAGCAGGGAGTAACTTTTTTACCGAATGGACCCGATCTTTATATGATGTTGTTTGCAGACGTTATTGTCATTTTTTCTGATACTGTAATTGAACTACAAAACCAATTAGATGTCCTTGTACAGACAGACAGCTGCTACGTTTGGACTGTGTCAATGTACCGAAGTCAAAGGTCTTTCGCATGGGTGGACACCTCCCCTGGCACAAAAACTGGCTTATCCAAGGACAAAAACTAGAAGTATGCAACGCATATAAATATCTTGGTGTACTTTTTACCACAAACCTATCAGCGAGCATACCCCTAAGTGATATCGCAAGAAGGGCTAAAGCAGCGGCCACGCAGGTGTTAAAATCCATGCGGAAGATCAACAATGTATCTAAGAAAATCATTGTGAAATTGTATTACTCACAGATACAGCCTATTTTGTTGTATGGTTCAGAGGTGTGGGGAGTAGAGAATTGTGAAACTATTGAATCTGCCCATTTATTTACAATGAAGAAACTTCTAAATGTTTCTCGTAGAACACCTAATGCACTTCTTTATGGTGAATTAGGCTGCTATCCATTGCGTATTAATTCCGCGGTGAGAGCTGGCAAGTATTGGCTAAAAGTTCTTAAAACGTCTTCACACCGATATCCACGTATGGCGTATGATATTATGCTTACCAAGGGTTAAAATTTAGATAGTTGCGCCAATAGAATAAAAGCTTTACTGTGCACACATGGATACGACAATGTTTGGTCGGAACAATATGTAACAGACGAAAGAACATTCCTTTATACATTGCGCCAGAGATTGATTGATCGATTCAGTCACGAATGGGAAGAAACAACGAATAGCAATCGTTTTACTGTTTATCGATCATTCAAAATGGGAATATATTTTGAACCTTATCTGAACGTTATCAATAAACACATCTTACGTGAAGTGTTGATTGGTTTTAGGTTTGGGATCAGTGACATTAAATCTCATAAATTACGTTACTCCCAGATAGAGAAAATGTGCATGCCGTATGTGCTTTAAAGAGGACGAAGATGAAATACTCTTCCTGTTACTCTGTCTCGTTTACAATGACCTACGTACAAAATATCTACTTTCAGACGATGAACCTCGAAATGAGAATACCTTTGTAAGTATTTTGAGTGATACAGATGATCACAGTGTTCGGACACTTTCCTTGTACATCCTCTATGCTTTAAGACGTAAAAGGAATGCGAATGCGGACATGAAATGCCTGATGTGAAATGTTGTCATTTCTATTTCATCCTCGTCGTAATGGGCCAGTGGCCTAACGAAGTAAAGTGTTTGTTGCTCGTTCTCTCTCTCTCTCTCTCTCTCTCTCTCTCTCTCTCTCTCTCTCTCTCTCTCTCTCTCTCTCTCTCTCTCTCTCTCTCTCTCTCTCTCTCTCTCTCTCTCTCTGCCTGCTTGAAATGCGTAAAGAGGAGGTCAGTCACGCTATCAATTATGTCAACTGTTGCATACAATGGTTTCGGCCCTATGCTGTATATGTACTCCTGCAACTATCTTCTGTCCTGCACAAATACTTTTTAAATGAATATCTCTCTCTCTCTCTCTCTCTCTCTCTGTCTCGCTGTTTTTGGCATCCAGTTATAAGATACTATTGATCAGACCACACCCCATTTGAAAACGAGAAAAAAGGGCCCCCTCCTACTCCACCCGATCGTCACCTAAAGCCACAGATGGTCGGCGTCATAGGCACGCAAACGCCATCTGCCTGTTGGACCTCTGGCGAGGTGTCTGTCCCCTTCGCCACTGCACTGGCGCTGTGGAGCGGTTGTAAATCTACAAGACTCGCTCCACAAAGCTCGCACACCTTTTCCAGTGTCCATCAACTGTTCTCACTCTGCACCGGCTGCTGCTGCGGTGTTTGAATCATCAGCTTCGTCTCGTAAACGTCACTTCACTGCAATTGCTACATAACTCTCGGAGGAACACTCGCCATCACTGAGGAAAAGAATTAATGTTCCGCTCATTTTATGTGAAATCGGGCAATAACGTGTGAAGTTAACTCGCAGAGAATGCTTAAAGTCGTTCGAGAAGACAGGTGGTATATGAGAATGAAAAAATGCTTTACATGTATTTTGATTAGTTTTCAAGATTATTCCGACTCATTAGGAATAATTTATGCAGTCTTAGATGTCGAACAAATTTATGGCTCAAAAAGAGAACAGATGTGCCATTGTAAAGCACGTCAGACTCATGCTCAGCTGTGCAGCAGACTCATAACTGCATCGACGGGATGTAAATCAAGTAAACCAAACAAAGACTAAGCGTTTGCAGTTGGCTGAGAGATTTCCGCCCATCAGAAGAGACCAAAGGCGAGACAAATTGCTACACGTGCAAGGTGGCAATTGCTCGTTTCATCGGTAGTAATTTGGAAAGAGTCTTAACAAGACTACTGAGTAACGTTTTCGTTCCCAGGACAATCTCTTCCTCAGCAGGTGGAATCGGTTACTCCATCTTCACCACAATGCTCCAGCGAGAGATAGAGGCATACCGCAATTGAAGTTACCTGACAAGTGCAGCTCTTTTTGAGAAATGCATGTCATGAGGTCAGACGATAAGAAGCGTACTCATATCTTTCATTGGAATCATTTCCCCATCTTTGGCTTGTTTTCTACTGACAGATGATTAAATCAAGTGTTCTGCTTTGCTACTGAGATGTACAAAAGTCAGGGCATTCATTAGGCAAAGGCGATTTGTACATTTACAATGAGGCTCACGTACTGGCTATGTGATCAAGTTCACTCCGACAATACGGCTTTGTTGCACAAGCACAGCAAATAAGAAATATTGAACTTCCAAAATGTATTAACTGATGAGGCACTTAAAAGTGTCATTTCTACATGCAATTCAATCATTTGATAAAGCATGGTGACATTTCCACTCTTTGCTTTAAAACATTCTTAAAGTCTGAAAACCTCATGTGAGACTTGTGTGCGGCCAAAAATGAGATAACGTCATTTGAAAAATATATACTTTGTACATTGAGTTGCTACAAAAAACACAGAATAAAAACTTACCTCTGCCCCCGCGGAACGCAATGGACGATACTTTATTTTATATTTACTATTAACGGCTGGCAATGTATCCGTCCGTAAACAAATATGGTTTTCAATAAAGAAATGCCTTTCAGTTCGTGTATTTGTCCTTCCTTCACCGTACTTCCCAAAGGTACAACACTCAAGGGACGCAACCACTCCACTTTGGGTTCCCACTAGGCGCCCCTCATGCCAGAAGGGAGCGGAAACGGGAGTGGTTGCCATGGGGAAGAAGTTGCAGCTTCTTTGTGAATGTCTCGCCTGATTTATGTTATGTGTCACGACTGGACAACGCGTGTGGCAAGATGGCAGGAAACAGAATACAAGGGAAGCACTGCTCGTTCGAGCGTGGGGTCGAAGCTTGGGAGGATGTATTTGCTTCTGAAATGGTTCGTCATCTGCTTTCCCTGGGGGTAAATTTGATGTTATCATTCTATTGATATCAGTCGCATTTCCAAAACATATTGTCTGCAGGTGATGAAACGCATGGTGCCACTGTGCTTACTGAAACATAGGAAGGCGTGGCATCACTGTAAGTCACATTCAGCTTTTTGTGCAGGTCACGCGGAGGTAAGTAAACCTGTTAGACACTGGTTACATTCATGTGTGCAGTAAGCTTATACTGATTGGATACAGTTACATGTTTCTGACTTCAAAACTTTTGCAGGAGAAAACGCAACCGAACGGTTCATACATTCTAGATTAATGAGCTAACGCCTTTTCCCAGAAATCCCGCGATCAAGCCTTTTTTTCTAAGTGCAAAGTAGAATGTCACTTTATTTGTACAGTGTTGAGTATATATTTACATGTAGATGTGTCCAATGTCATTTCAAATTCTACGAGCTGATATAATTCCCATTTTAACATTTCCAACAATCACTTTTTTGTGCTGCTTCAATCTTCGTTTTTTTTTAAAATTCCCGATTACCAAAAAAGGGACACTTACATCTGTTAGTACCAGATTAGGATATACATTTGACAAACAATATGTCGGCAAATAAATTTGGTAGATATATGAACACTTTTTAACATCTACATTGTGTTTCGGATGGTTTGATTTTATTCAATCGAGTGGATATGTCGTCTTCCGTCCACTTATTTTATCCTTCATTTTAGAACAATGGGTTTCAATGTCAGCTCTTTACGGTGTCTTTTTTGTCTACTGGTCTTGTTTTACTTCTCTACTCTTGTCCATGTAGCGTGCACAAAGAACACTGAGCTAAACTACGCTGGACCGCTGTGGAGGTGGCATGTATGCAGTGATAGGCATTAATCACACACAGCGATATTAAATTGGCTCCTTCGTGGATGGGTGATCGGCTATCGCTGATGCGCTTGCATCTGAGCAGTGTAAACAATAACAATACTCATACCTTGATATTTTCCCGCTATGAGTTATGTGACCGTAAAAGCCATGGTTAATATGCAAAACTTACACCTTTTTGTCCCGTAAGCATGTTGGTTCTTTCCTGCTTAAAAAAATGTTGGTATTATCAAGTGGGGTGGTAACAAAGAAAAACGGTTTTCGTTGTGTGTGTTTTTCATTATATAAGGATGTCTGGTCAAATACATGGTGTTGTCCAGACTCCAATTCACTGCCCTGATATGAATAAATAATTGCAGAATTCTTATCGACCAGTCTTTTGTTCAAAAACCCCATTGGAACATTGCCATGGTGTCTCTGGTTTTATTCATATAAACATAATCTATCCCCAAGATGCAATCAATGTTCAGAGCATTTATATTATGAATATACCAGTCCTCTTCCCACGTTACTCAACCAGGAGTATGATTGCTCACTTCCCGTTTCAGGGATTGACACACATGAAGACGTTTGTCGGCTAAGGGGCTCTGGACGTGTAGTGAAGGGTCGAAAGCATTTACGTTATTATAGTATGGTCTTGCTGTAAAATAACAGCAGTGCTCAATCGATTAGAAATGACATACTCTGTATCATGTAAGCAATGCATGACTAACCATAGTTTTTGTCAAGACTTCGTTCATCCAAAAACACATCGTACTACATTGCTCGCTATGAACATTCTCGTGATCGTATTATTTGAACTGGGAAGTCTAATAAGATGTCCTTATCTAATCGAAAACTGTACTTGAATGCTGCTACGTGTAGTCAACTGACAAATTGATGATTCATGGGCTGTATGAGGTGCACGGTTGATTTTACATGTGCTTCAAAACATCCGTGAGAGATTATCGTAATTTGAGCACACCATGCTTGCATGCTTGACCGTCACACATTAGTATTCAGTCAATTCACGCTGTCATAGTAGGTTACTATCTGTTCTGCGGATTCTTCGCATATAGGGACAGTATTTGTCGCTTGGCTGTCGTTGCAGAGCATAATGAGACGACTAACATGAAGGTGAAGCAAGCCAATCCCTGCAATCGCAAAATGCCCAAGTAAAGTTAGGTGAACACAGCTTCAGTTATGTACCCATATAGACATCTTTATCGTATTTCAGTTTTGCGGTTTCAATCATTTGAATGACTACTATTAGTGTGTTCCAGACACGACCATTCTCATTGATGCTACCGTCCAGTATTACATATACACGCACCCCAGCAACAGTTGTCTTTGAACATACTGATCGGGTGGAATTAGCTATTACGTAAGATGTCGACTTTTAAAGCCTTTTGTAGAGCAAGACATCTAAAACTTCTAAACATTCACGGGATGTAAAACAATCTCTGACATATCGCCGATTATGTATGATTCAGTGTACACATATATTGTCTAATGTGTATGGGAAGCAACTCGAAAAAAAATCGCGGCTACATATGTTTACCATTTTTCAATCTTCGCCACTGTCATGTAGTACTCAAAAGTCGTTCCTGATGGACGTAAGATATAGGAAAGTAACACTTGTAAGACCGTGTAAGATCTGACACTTCACAGTCAATAATTTCGTCTGAATTGTCGTCGTTCCACGAACGTCGGCTGAAAATGTATGTTTTTCCTCTATCATATACCGGCATGGAAAAAATCCACCACTTGTAATGAAAGGCGCGGGTAGATTTTGTGTTTTGTTGATGTGTGATCAACTGTCAACAATATTAGCCTTTTTATAAGGTGCAAATCTCCGAGCATAAGGGTTAAAAATATTAAAGTTCTGTTATTAAATTGTGTTCACAGTGTTATCAGCTTAATGGTCAACAGTACGTTCGCAATGTATCAAAAAGAATATGACAGCAACATATTTTCACGGCTGAAAGATACTTTCAGAATGTCAAATATTGAAAACAGGTGATGACATAGCATAGCACAACTCCGGTAAAGTAATCACTTTAGATTTTTTTTCTTTCCTTTTTGCTGAGTCTCTCTACATTTGTCAACTTGTCTTTAGTAAAGAGTTACGCACTTATTCGCTCGTATAAGCACAATTTCATGATCGACTCATCACAGAACAATGTTTCTCCCTCATAGCCTGTCGCCCGTCCAGCAACCACATGGCTGAGAACATGCAAATTTCCTTCGTAGTTTTGCTGTCCTCGGAGGTAATCCGAAGCCACAAGAGAGGATCCGAAGGAAGAAGCGGAATCTTCGGGACGTATCTTTGGGTGTCTGGTGAGACCAGGCTGACACGCACCTGCACTGTCAAGGCGGCACGGTGAATACGCTGCCAGCCAGCGGTGGCAACTCGCTCTGATACAACACGGCACAGGAAACACCAGGCGGAATCCCCTCCCTCGTTCCCCTGTGATTGTCTTATTTACGACACTGCTTTATCTCTGTCCCGGCCTAAAAAAGAGGGTTCCTGTGGATCTAGAATATCAACAGTGACCTGCCACCTCCGAAAACGAAGGCAGGCCTGCTCAGATACGTGGCTGCGCTATCGGTCCCACTGCCAGTCCTTGTGTCGACTTTGAGGCGATCAAGCTGAATAAAACCATTTGGCTGTCGGGGGGAGGAATAGCGAGAGAAGCTTGGCCCCCCTTAATTTTGGAAACGGATACTACCTTTTTCTTCTTTTCTTTAGAAGAACAGCAAATATGCGTTCTCAGGCCCTATGTTTAGTTGATGTCGGCATAAATTTAGTTTTAACTAGTAAAGGAGGTGCTGTATTTTACAAGCGACCAATCAAACCAAACAATTTTGGCAAGCTCAAGCGCAACCATTTAAACGATATTCATTATATACATGTATGCAGAAAAAACACGGTAAAATGTAATCATTTTATTTGTTATGGAAAACTGAAACCACACTTGCGTATAAACCAGTGAAGAAGATTGAGGGCAAAACATTCAGTTACATGATGTACATACGTATATATCGCACGATTAAAAAAAGTGCATGATGCATACATCGCAACAGAAATACAAACAGAATTACATCTGGACAGAAGAATAACCCGTATTGCAAAATGAGTGTGAAACAGGCAGCAATATGTAACAACCGTTCACATTCACACTGTTAAGCGTGACTCCTCAACAGGACATCCATTGTAGTACGTAACAACGCGGGAGAGATTCCTAACCGCAACACAACGAACGTGGATGTAGAGTTAAGTGCGGAAAAAATGCAACACAGGGCGATACAATCTCTGCAGGCCAAAGTGGCATTAACAACAAAACAACTTGGGCTGCTGCTTTGCCAGGGCGTCTGCCTACATTACGTAAGAATGGGGGCCGTAAATTTTCTGGAACAAGAGACCTCTCCTCCCCCTCCATAGCCCCCCTCCCCCCTGCCTGCCCTTGTTACTTCCTTCCTCTGCCCCTCTACCTCTCGTTCGTTTCTCAATCCCACCCCCCACCCCCTCCTCACAACCCAAAATCCCAGTTCAAGAATTCTCACTCTTTCGTTCCTAAGCATTGACCCCCTTCCAACCTCTGCCACTCCACCCCCACCCCCACCCCCACCCCCACCCACCCTCTCTCTCTCTCTCTCTCTCTCTCTCTCTCTCTCTCTCTCTCTCTCTCTCTCTCTCTCTCTCTCTCTCTCTCTCTCTCTCTCTCTCTCTCTCTCTCTCTCTCTCTCTCTCTCTCCGTTGCTTCCTCCTTCTCGACCTGTATCCTCTGCCTTCATACATCGCCAATAAACTGTCCGACCTTTCATCGCCGATAACAGTGACACCACGGAGGAGGCTGCGAGGTACAGCCTGGCAACTCCCACCTCCTGTGGGGGTCCTGTCAAAGATACACCTGGCATGAAATACGCAACGGCCTCACTGTTTGCACCTGATCTAATCTCGAAAGGTTAACAAAATGTACATTTGAAACTTTGAGCTGAACCACGTTCATAGCTTCCATTGTGGTAAGGTGAGGTACAGATCGAGAATATGTAATGATTGACGAAAATCGGTGAGGATATTATTGATTCGTAGTGGAGTCAGTCGATTGTCAGCGGCACACGATTCTTGAAAGTTTGTATACATTCAGAACACTGAACAAGACCAACCTGTTAGATTCCACTGTGATGAGATGAAGTATGGATCGAAAAATGGTTTGATGATTACAGCGAGATTTGGTCTGAATATTGTTGCTTCTTGGTGGTTTCTCAGTGGCACGCTATTTATATCGAGTTACGTGTCATCATTAAGAGTTACTGAGAGACCGCATATCATGTTCCGCATGTGCAACACTTATCATGCCATTACATGTGTTAATAAAATATAGTATCTTGCACTTGTGTGACTTCCTTCGTTTGTTTGTTCACAGATTCTGTCCTCAATACAAAATAACGCTGACCTTTCAAAGTTCGTGCAGCAATTTAACATTGACAGCAGCAGTTATGGCGTTTACGGTCGCAAGGATTATAACAATATTATTAACTGGGAAGTTTCTATTGCAAGTTAGAACATTGTTTAAGACTAGTGAGCCTATTGATAAGACTAACGCTTCAATAACACATTTATCTTATTCAGAATGGCGATCCAAAATAAACCAGACCCTGAGAAGCTAAACCTTACTCTAATACACTCAAAAACTTATCAAGAAGGTAACAAAATCACGGCCGCACTGCATACCCAACAGCATTTCCGCGTTTGGAAATGTTTGGACACAGTCCCTCCTTGCTTCATTCGAGCCTTCTCACAAGACACTGCACGAGGAGGGAGAGGGAGCGCATCAGCAGGAGAACAATAGGGTGGTATTCGGGTTTATCGGAGTGTTTACTGGGGAAGGGCGAGATGGTGTCCGCCTAGCCTGCCTGACTCGCGCCGCCGCCATCGGAGACGTGTCACGTGACGCGACACGGTGCCAGCCTCGGTCATGGGCTGATACTTCGGACCACCAGCGTCGTGTGTGTGTGTGTGTGTGTGTGTGTGTGTGTGTAGTGTGTGTGTAATGTGTGTGTGTAGTATGTGTGTAATGCGTGTGTGTGTGTGTGTTGTGTGTGTATGTGTGTATATGTGACTGCGACGTGTGTGTGTTTTATATGTGTGTTCGTGTGTGTATGTGTGTCTGTGTGTAATGTGTGTAATGTGTACGTGTGTGTTTAATGTGTGTGTGCGTGTGTGTGTATGTGTTTGATATAATTTAATATGCAGCTATTATGTGTATATATATACTGTTATGTGTCTACATACATGTATATGCCTGCACCTCTTACTATGTGCCTGTATGTCTATTTCTGCGGGTCCATGGGTTTGTAACAACTCTATCTCTCTCTCTCTCTCTCTCTCTCTCTCTCTCTCTCACACACACACACACCCACACACACACACACACAAACACATACACACACACACACACACACACACACACACACACACACACACACACACACACACATAGACATTTGCACAGAACACCTTTAGATGTATCATGTATACAATGCATGTTGGCACTGCGGAACAAAAGGTCTAAACGCTATGCAAAACGCACATACCTTTGAAATGACACAGAAGAGACGTGTGTGAGAATTAAATATCATTCACAGCTAGAGTATCATTATTTGTCGGACATATTTGTGCAAAAATGTAGAAGACACCATGAGAAGGCCAGTCGGTTTCGTGGGGGATGAATATTCAATTAAGCAAAACCCTACTATTTATCACTATTTTCATGATTTTCGGGTTAAATGAGCGCCTTAAGGAAACCATCCAGCAAGGTTCCGTCATTATTCCGGCTGACATTGTTGGGCTTCGTGGCTGCATTATTCACACTCCATTAGGAAAGGGAAGGCATGAACTCTCTGAGAAGTCGTTCACCTGAGGGAAACGTTTCTCTCTGAA
>JAWQFJ010030965.1:25000-32500 GCA_034096865.1 Theodoxus fluviatilis
TCGTGCCACAGTGTGTTTCTCTCAGATAGATCTAGATTTAATATCCTGTAAAACTTCTTTGAGCACCCAGCAAAAGTGCTTTTAGGAATTTTGAGAAAAGTTCTCATTCAGTTTCCCAGTGAAATAATAATGAACACGCGCATTTTTGAACGGATGATTTTACAAACGTTCTGTTTCACTTTTTAGCCAAACTTTTCCAGGTACAAATAACAAGAAATAGAGTGAAGCACTCACCATCTGCCTTAACTAAACTGCACATTTGATGAAAGGATGTAGCTATAATAAACAACGTATCATTCACGTCTGGGTCGCAAACCGCAGTACACATTTCAATACAACATCTACATGTAAGTGCCAGGAACGGGAAAAGATGAACGATAACACTAATGAACTGACTTTCAGTGGAACATTTGTCATTTGTTTGTCCGTTATTCAAAGCGACATATCGTTCCCAGTTTGAGGTCTTACAAGCGGTAAGTATGCACATGTTCGTGGCATCGGCACGAAGAAATATCAGATGCGCATTAATGTGAAACATGCAATGCATAACTGCGCTATTTCTAGTAATTGTACATCTTTGGGTTGAGGTCATATTGGAGTGGATTACGTAGGAGATATTTGCGAAGTCCAATCAACAACTGCCGATTTTTGTCATTAGTTTGATAGATGTACATTTTTGTGTTATGATTAGGTTTCATAGAACACAAAAGTTTAAACTTCAAGGAGGAAGAAAATCATAAAACGTTGCCAGTGTGACTTGGAATGATTGCTGACTTGATGTTCTTGCTTTTGAAAAGATTCTCTACGAGACAGTATCGGCAGTTCTGCAAACACGTCGAATGGAAATTGAGAGAGGACACACTCTATATTAGTTACAATTCTACCATTGATAAGGATATGAATACTCGCTGAATGCTGAATATCTATAGGCGACGTCGTCAGGACTCGCGTATATAACGGATATATGGCATCTGAATGAATAGCAGTGCTGAAAACCCGTCATTAGTGTTGTTCTCATTAAAAGAATCACAGGAAATTTCACACCACAATACAAAGGGTCATTCTTTACTCCAATTTGTAAACTAGTAGGTAGAAATGAAAGTTCAAACAAACAAACAATATCACACACACACACACACACACACACACACACACACACACACACACACACACACACACACACACACACACACACACACACACACACACACACACACACACACACACACACACACAAGAAGAAGAAAAAACCCAGACACAATCGCCACAGTTACCAGCGTCACAAAATGCCTTGACAGCTTCTAAATCAGGTGAACAAAGTTTAATTCGTGCGGTCTACATCAATTACGCACGGTGCGAAGCATGAAAATAAATATCCTTACCTCTCACCCAAGGCCTAGGCGGCACCCTGCGAAAGTCGCGCTGAATCCTGTCTCCCCTCCAACCACAGATAAAGCCCCCAGTGCAGCAGAGCTATAAAAATCGACTCGCCTTCATTTCGCACGCCGATTCGAATAACGTTCATTTGGCACCAATCGAAACCCACTTTCTCTTTTTGGCTTTCGTGCCAAGACTCACGTGTGCCTCGTGCTCCTCTGCCATTGGTTCCCGCATGTCACGTGACAGGCCCAAGTGACGCGCGGGCTGCCAAGGGAAAAAATACTGGGAACACCCACGTTAATTCTCTGTCGCAGACTTGGGAAAAGAGAGTTCCTCGCCCTTTTTCACTCCACCCCCACCCCCACCCCTATCCCTCCTCTTCTCCTTCTTCCTTTCCAAACAAGAGAAATCGTCAGCCGTAAAGAATAATGTGCGCACACCAGAACGGGCAATGACGAATGGGCTGTTATCAAGCTTGAATAATTACATTAACGAGAGGAGACAAGGCTCCACCGGTCGGAATATCGGCTGGGAGGAATGTCATAGTTAGAGGCAAGCTCTTCGGTTCCGGAGATAGGGAACGAGGGGGAGCTTATCCATCAAGCAGTCACACAGATCTGATGTGGGGGATGGGTGGAGGGGTAGAGTTGGGGGGCGTTGTGCTGGGGCCAGACGGGAATTCTGGGAGCCAAGGGGCTTATCATGCCTTCACCGCAACCAATCTTAATTTCCTGCCCTAGCGCCAGACCCGCGGTGGAAAGGGTGAGACGCATCTCATTGGACGAAGCAATCAGGCGCGAACGTTCGCATCAGCGGAGACTAGACGAATCGGCTTGTGTCGCCTGAGTGTCATCAAGAACCCGCAGGCTAGTGGGAAAGACTTACAGAGAACGGCTTGTGGGAAAGACTTTCAGAAAACGGCGTAGAAGAGTATCTGTGCAGAAGAATGGACTGTGAGGATTTCAGATGGTGCCAACAATAACTACATATATAGTAGTTTTGAATGCTTAATTACAAGTCCTCAAATCTCTGCGTTGTCCTCAGCTTGTGTCACAATCAAGTTTCGGTCTTTTATTCCATCAAGTCACTTAACTCATACAATGTATTTCTTTCTTCCATGGCTTTTACTGCTGCTGTTGCTGTTGTTGTTGTTGCTGCTGGTGCTGTTACTGCTGCTACTGTTGTTGCTGCTGCTGCTGCTGCTGCTGCTACTTCTGCTGCTGCTGTTGGGTCTTCTGTTGCTATCCATATCTATATATGCACTCTGCAGGTTGGGGGCTTGATTTGACCCACAGCGTCTCCCTACGCGCTTCGTAAGAGATGAGTGACTAGGGAAATCGTGACTTACACTTACTATTACTGGTTCCCATTGATTTCGTAATCAATGGCCTCACATAGACTACACGGGATGATGGACCATAAAAAGGCCATTCATTCATTCATTCATTCATTCATTCATTCATTCATTCATTCATTCATTCATTCATTCATTCATTCATTCATTCATTCATTCATTCATTCATTCATTCATCCATTCATTTAAGTAATTTAGCGATTATTGGCTTTACATAGCATACACAGGTTGATATAGGCAATACAACGTCATTCATTCATTCATTCGTTCATTCATTCATTCGTGTATCTATAACTAAAGTGTACAACCATCACAACAGCTACCCCCACATTCCCTGAAACTACAACTGTACTAACTACTTTCCCCACTGCAACTGCATTGTCACTTCTACGGAGGCTGGTGCTGCTGCTGTTTCTTTCGACATTGTCATCATCCTTTAACGTTTCACAGTCTCTGTGTATCGTCTCGGCTTTCCTCTTCTCGTGGGCCCGGATTTTTCTTAACTCCGGCGTCTCGGTTTGTCTCCCGCAGTTTTCTCATTTCTTTTTATTGCTGTTGCCGCTTTTGTTACTTCCCCTCTCACTCTCTCTCTCTCTCTCTCTCTCTCTCTCTTTCTCTCTCTCTCTCTTTCTCTCTCTCTCTCTCTCTCTCTCTTTCTCTCTCTCTCTCTCTCTCTCTCTCTCTTTCTCTCTCTCTATATATATATATATATCTTTATCTCTCTCCCTTTATCTCTCTCTATATATTTATACATATATCTCTTTCTCTCTCTTCTCTCTCTCTCTCTCTCTCTCTCTCTCTCGTATAAAGCGAAAGACGGTGATGGCGGTGGATATGGTAGCAGCAGCAGCAGCAGCAACAACAACAGTGACAGTCTCCCCATGTTTTGTCCATAAATGTAGATCTCTTTTCCTCCTGTACTCTATCCGTCAACTGTGTCTTAGATTTTTCTTATGCCGCACACCCATAGCTAACGAAAACTCGTTCACGTCGATAATAACAGGAAAGGCGACGATTGTGTACATATGGAAAGATACCACAGGACCGATCAAAGTGAACGCTAGATTTTAAAGATGTAGAACGCACAGCTCTTGAATAAGCTACACAAATGTTTGGCATATGAATAATGTTCTTGATTCTCACTTACTTCAACAGCAATGCAACATACAGGGACGCACCAATTCAACGATTTTACAAGACAACCCTTTATTTACAATACGGATTTGGCCATATGTTTTCAGTAGAAAAAAACTCTGCAGAATGCTGAAAACATGGCATCACCCCGGAAGGGAGCGCTCACATAATGCACGTTCGTGTATTTTTGCGTCTTGTCTCGTATATACGAAAGCAGCAGAGATCATGAATACTTCTGTGCGACGCACAGCGTGTATCGCTCTAGCATTGTTCTGTACATTTATAGGTCAAAAACTAAACCAGCCGACAGGTTTCTCCCTTTTCAAAATTGTGGCACAAATACAAAACGCTGTTTCTCTCGTTGCTCCCACTCTCAAAGACTAAGTGAAATTGTATTGCATTATTTCTAACGAATCCCCTGTCATTCTGATCTACGTTCATTGGACTCATTTTCGAGATGGAGAAGCATTTTCAAGAGAGAAAGAGATGCAGAATGCAGCAGAGCGGCGTAAAGAACACTGGCGGCACCTAGAAAAAGCCAGGGAAGTGGAACCAGGCAACGCCACGAGCTCCGGCCAGAAGCGCTATTGGAGAAACGGCGTCTCCTGGAGGAGGAAGCATGCACCTGTTTCCGCCCTTCCTTTGTCTGAGACTTGGCCCTCGTGCTGAGCCGCGTCCAGGGGCGAGGAGCCACAAAACAGCGGGGATGGTGCCGGAGGCAGCCTCTTTGACGGAGGCAAGGGGGCCTCGCTCCCAGATAAGGCTCCCCTCGCTATCGGACCCGCCGTCGCAACGCCTCCCGGAGTTGGTTCAGAAAATACAATTATTCGGATTTGAGATCAGGGCCACATCGCCTGGGCAATCGATGCTATTTGCAAGAAAACCTCTGTAAATCTTCCCGGGCTTGTCAGGCCCCCGGCTTCGAAGCAAAGCCTGCGTCGCCAGCGGCTAAGCCGTCTCACCGGCATCTTAATCAATCTATTAGACACTGGCCCTATCTCCGACGGTCAGCTGCGGCCCCGACCAAGACCCCGCCGGAGTGATCTTTGAGACTTGGCCTAAAAATACATTTATCATGTTTACCGAAAACGCAGCCGCGCTTAGATATGCGAGCTCCTTCTTGTCCCTTCGTTCTGACATTAAGGATTAAAGGCGCTGCTGCCCGCCACCAAACGCCTGCGACTTATTAGGCACCGTGTGGTTGAGAGTGATAAATGATAGGGGCTAAGGAATAAACAGGTTAATGTTGCTTTGATTGACAGCAGCGAATGGCACTTCATACGTACGTGCATAGGATGATGTACGGTGCCCGCTTTCAAAAGACTGAAATTGATCACGCAATATTGGGAAAATGAGATGCCGTACCGGGTTTATTACTAACATGAAAATGAATATTAAAGAGAAATTGGCTGTATGTCATGTGCATGTATGAGAAAATGTGAGTCAACTTTACATGTGGTTTTGCTAAGAAAGGGTCTTAATGTTACGTTAACGTCGTTATGCTCAGTCAAGTTCACGTGTCACTTCTGCATACGAACTACTACATCATCGGCACTAAAGATGCCTGCGCCGCCTCTTGCTCGTGTGGAAAAACAATGCTGTCATGTTCACTCCGTTTCACAGCATTTTAAAATAGATAAAAATGAAATACTGCATAAAACGCTGTGATAGAGTAAAACATATGCTCCACTCGTTGTTTTTCCCTTTGAACATAAATTGTGCGCGTGCCATGTCAGAGTGGAAACACGACACTGATAAATGGACACTAGGTGACCACGTGGACGACGACCCTCACATGGGGAAAATAGGCAGCGTGTGCTGTAATGACGCTGCAGCTGGGGATGAACAGATGCTATGTCTAGACATGACATCTTTCTTTACTGCTGAATTTTTACTTATTACTTGCTTACAATATTTAGTTTCCTGTTGACAGTTATTGCTGACCGACAGGGAATAGACACGTCCTGACATATATTTCTGTCTAAAAATTATGCTAAAGTGTATCCGTTATAATCGTTATAAATCACACTGTGGTGATAAACCACATATCTAAACAACATTCACTTACAGTCAACCATCTACTTCTCAAAGCACATCCTGCCGTGGTTTGGGGGTAATAATGCATCCATCACGCCTTCCTAAACGATAGGCATGAGGTAAGTATCTAGGGAAATCCTGGCCTGACTTGCTCTTTTTCTATCCCGCTCTGATGAGTGTTTGGTGATCAATGGCCTTAAATGGCATAGAAAGCCTGATAGGCCATACAACTCCATCCATTCATCCAGCTATCCGTCCATCCCTTCATCCCTTCATCCTCAATCCATCCATCCATTCATTCTCCAACCCATCCAACAATAGAACATACATATGCTTTTTGATTGAGTTGTGCTGATGTATTTCAAGTGAACGACCAATTTGCACAATACAATGCAAAAGTGTGATTTCATATAGTGAATTATTACCCATACTTGTGGTCCCAAACGCTTTACATTTACCTTCTAATCATTTTGCCGATTGATCAATGCTTTATCTGCGTCTTGTGACACACATATCAGTAAACATATATGACGCATGTAGATACCAGTACCCACTCCGCTCCCCAGGGAGTATTCCAACCGCTCTAACACAGGACAAGAATTTCCAACTAGAGAAACGCCTTGTGCGGTCAAGGTGAGGAAATCAACACTGATTTTGCGAAAGCAATGTCACCTACAAAACAAGACAGTTTTTGCTTCTACAAAGGTGACATGTACGCTTGTGGCGCTCTGTGGTCGAGTGGTCAGCGCGCTGAACGTGCAGTCGCTTGCGGCTCGCGGGTGCCCAGTTCGAAACTGCGCAGATTCTAGAGTTGCATCCTTGTGCAAGGTGCTTTACTCACATTGCTTCTCCTCAACCAGGAGTAAAACGGGTGCCTCTGAGGGCTGAGTAGGAACATTGTTAAATATAAATTAGACGCGTTCATCCGCAGTCTGGTTGCATGCTCCCTAGGGAGTTGAGATGGTGTTGAGATTATAAAACGAGGTAGTCCGATGACCAGAGGGTAAATGTTGGCGGTTTGAGCATCCATCAATGGGTGGAAAAGTCGCAATATAAAAAGAGCACCTTTACCTTTACCTTTGCAGTAGACTTTTCAGATGCGTGGTCCATCGTGGTGTATACGAGTTATGGCGCCGTTACTCACTGAGTAGTGTAAAATCACGCTACCATCGACGTTGATTTTTCTGGCTTTATGTGAGGTAACACGTGTTTGTGTAATAGTGTATGCGCGTGTGATAAGGTGCTTGCTTGTGTATGCTCTCTTAATGCGAATGCTTGCATACATCTGAGTGTGTGTGTGTGTGTGTGTGTGTGTGTGTGTGTGTGTGTGTGTGTATGTGCGTACCTAGCACTGCGTGCGTATGTCTTTGTTATTAGGTTACCACCACAACGTGTCATGCCTGCGCTTCCCACAGGTCATTGTTCCAATGTCGAGTGGCAGTCTATCTGCCTTCTGATTCCCCGTGTTCAATGGACCGTTTGGCTAGCAATAGTCTGGGCTAGAGATGATTTAGACCAAAACGTACAACCAAAATAATTCAACCGTTTATTATATAATCAAACATTTTCTCGATACATTGCCGTTTTGACGACGC
>JAWQFJ010030965.1:35000-37500 GCA_034096865.1 Theodoxus fluviatilis
GCGCTAATGTAGAAAACGAGTTCTCCTCATAGGCATATTGCATACGTTTTATTCTTGCATTTTGTTTTAAAATACTTTGTAATGGGATGTCTTCATTTTTTCCCATTACAACCTATTTGCCTGTCACACAAAGAAACACATCCTCGTGTTTCTCTGAAAGGGGAGCATGATGATGAATTAATGAGAGTAATATCAGTGACAGCGACAAGGAGTCCAGCCCGAGATATATGCGATGAGCAGAAAACGGGAGGCCGTCAGAGAAAGAAGGGGAACTTCACAGGACAAGGAAGAGCTACTACACGAAATGGCGGCACAAAATTCATTTTATTCAGGGACTGCTTTGCGAGGCGGACGAAGGCATCCAGTAAACCTGTGAACTAACAACAGCGTCTTTTCTCGCTTGTAGATTCGTCTTGTTCGCCTGGTCAGAGCGGAACCAGACAGCGCACAGGACTAAACGCAACAGGTGACAGGTCTTTGTCAATCCTGGGAGCAACTTGGGTCTCAAACTTCAAGTAGCCATGTTGAATGCATGGGGTGGTCCCAGGAGTTCCTTCAGGAGTAGGCACCGAAAGCCCCAGCAGTCAGGGTGGGAGATGATTGGGGACACACCGCATGGTCTCGGACTTACGCTGCGTCCTTAGTTACTTTCGAAGAAAAAAAGTTGTTGACAAGCAGTTCGTTTCTACTGTTATTCTTCTTTCGTTAATTTCGGATAAAAAAAGTATGACTGACATGCAATTCGTTTCGACTGTTATTCTTCCATTGGTTGGCACCTTCAACAAGCGCACAGATGTGTCAGTCGCATGAGATTGTTACATCTTCCGTAGGGCATGGAGGGAACCATGTTTCTAATACTTCTTGGATGATTCCAACAGCCACGGATTTCCGGAGAATTAGGCAATTATGGTTCGGTTTACAATGGTTTGGCGACCTCGAATGTCTTAGGTTGTATATATCATGAAGAATACTTTCAAGAAAGCGGAAATATAAATCAAAGCATCTAGTATATAATCCCCCTTTGATTAAGCCCCCCCCCTATACGTAGGGTGTGATTTGAGCTGTAATAGATATATAGCATTATTCTTATAACAAACTGTACTATCATGCCGAAAGTATCAAACAGTAGAGCCGCAACTCTCTCTCTCTCTCTCTCTCTCTCTCTCTCTCTCTCTCTCTCTCTCTCTCTCTCTCTCTCTCTCTCACTCTCTCTCTCTTTCTCTCTCTCACTCTCTCTTTTTTTTCTCTCTCTCTCTCACTCTCACTCTCTCTCACTCTCACTTGCACACTTACACATTATTTAGAACATATCAAGGGGAAACATTCTCTCTTAAACAGTATGTTGGAAAATACAGTTTTCGCTGTTTAAGAAACTTTTCAGACTAGACTAGTAAGTTTTTCTGTGTATGCACGCAGACTGAAAGCATGTGAATAAATCGCGACATGTTAAATATAGTTAAAGTGTGGTTGAAACTTAAGCATCTTATTTGACCATATGCACCTCTCTTTTGTTACCGCTCCTTGTGCACCAGTGAGTCAAAAAGGCTTGCCAATGGTTAAATCTGTTTTTATCTGTCTCTCTTCATGTGTACGGATATGCACAATAGGCATAAACATTCCGTATCGTTGTAAACGCAAATATCGGGCTCTGACGTTGCTTGCAAATCATTTTCCAATGTCTTGCAGTGGGTTATTTTCATAAATTTTGCTCACTAACAAAAGTTTATATTGGTAAATTTTCTAACAAAGGAAAGAAACGAAACCTTTGCTCGAAACTAAGAAATGTGCCAAAGCTAATTACTTACGTAACAATGAAACATGAAATGTTTGCGCGCGGCCACTGCCACAATAAAACATTCCATACTTCTGTCTTTCTGTCTTTTTCCTTCTCCATCCCTTTGTTTTATGTGTTATGACTCTACAGGCATGTCTGCCACCCACCAGGATGCTTTCCACTGAGAACGTCTCACCAATCGCCCATCGCTAGTGTGTCCCTCTACTTTTATGGCCATCAGAATGCGCGTGTGCATGCTGGCGTGTGCGCGTGCCTTTGCGTATGTTAGACTGTACATATTTCTGGTCGTCCATTTATGTTGTCCGTCAATCTCTCTGTCCATCATTCAGCCCTTCGTCCGTCTGTCCGTATGTCTGCCTGCCCGCTCGCATGAATGTTTGTCTATTTGCAAACATTTTGAGAGGGCAATGATAAGTGTTTTAAACTTTTTTTCAATACCATTTCATCAAGAAATAGTTTATTCGCTTCAAGCAATATGTCAGGTGTTGTTTAATTTGATCGACGTTTCCTGTCATTCGCATACATAATTTCCTCTTTAGCTCCCGACAAACGAGAGTTAACTCTACAACGTTACTCAGAACTTAAAGCAAAACTTTTTTAAAAGGCGGGAATACATGTATAAGGAGTCAACAGGCGCTGCGGAGGATAAAGGGTTAACGAAAGACTACTGAATACGGGCCTCCTTGAGAGGTTTGTCAAGATTCG
>JAWQFJ010030967.1:7500-45000 GCA_034096865.1 Theodoxus fluviatilis
TAATGGCGATAGAGGGAGACGGGTAGACTCGCTGTACACTCATGGCGATAGAGGGAGACGGGTAGACTCGCTGTACACTAATGGCGATAGAGGGAGACGGGTAGACTCGCTGTACACTAATGGCGATAGAGGGAGACGGGTAGACTCGTGTACACTCATGGCGATAGCGTAGACGGGTAGACTCGCCTGTACACTCATGGCGATAGAGGAGATCGGGTAGACCTCGCTGTACACTCATGGCGATAGGGGACGGGTAGACTCGCCTGTACAATACATGCTGCGATAGAGGAGAGACGGGTAGACTCGCTGTACACTCATTGGCGATAGAGGGAGACGGGTAGACTCGCTGACTTCACTACCCTTACACTAATGGCGATAGAGGGAGACGCGGTAGATCCTCGGCTGATACTACTCATGGCGATAGAGGGAGACGGGTAGACTCGCTGTACACTAATGGCGATAGAGGGAGACGGGTAGACTCGCTGTACACTCATGGCGATAGAGGGAGACGGGTAGACTCGCTGTACACTAATGGCGATAGAGGGAGACAGGTAGACTCGTTCTGACACACAACATGGGGTTCGAGAAATCACAGAAAAGGATGTGTTCCATATGTAAATGTTCCTCTTTTACGACCAGATATGAACGACAGAAAGAGTGAAAAATGACCAAAAGAACGATCGTTCACAAACGTAAGGATGAATGAATGAGCATGTAAGTAAATGTCATTAATGAATTCAACAATAGTAATATTCTTATATTTTGCACTGGTGGTGTACAAATCCTACAAAAGTTGTCAAACATACCACAAAGAATCATATAGTTTGAATTGAATGAATGAATGAATGAATGAATAAGAGAGAGAGAGAGAGAGAGAGAGAGAGAGAGAGAGAGAGAGAGAGAGAGAGAGAAAGAGACAGTCAGACAGACAGACAGACAAACAGACAGACATAAGGACAGACAGACAGACATAAGGACAAGACATAAGGACAGACAGACAGACAGACAGACAGACAGACAGACAGACAGACAGGCAGGCAGGCAGGCAGGCAGGCAGGCAGGCAGGCAGGCAGGCAGGCAGACAGACAGACAGACAGACAGACAGACAGACAGACAGTAAGAGAGAGATGAGGGGAGGGAGTAGACTCGCGCACACACACACACACACACACACACACACACACACACACACACACACACTGACGCACAATCATACACACACACACACACACACACACACGCACGAATGCATGCAGGCACACACATACACACACAAACACACGTATCAAGAGAAAGAAATACCTGCAGAATATACCCAAGGCCGAGGATAAAATTGGCCGAGGCCAGAAACGCCAGCAGGTGACGCCCTACTGTGCGGACATCCGGGTACATCAGCAGACATACTGGTACCGTCAAGGAAGCCATCATGGATATCAGGGCGACTGTTGACGTCACCACGATAAAGGCGACGTCCATGTCACGAAATGTTCCGTTCCACTTCACTGTGCCGTTGTCCATGGCAACGATAGGGAACATGGTGACGGAGCGTTGAGTGTCTGGAGGAAATGAAGCTCGTGGAGGACCGCCCAGGCTTTCTTGGGGAGACACACGCGAGGAGTCCGCGTGATTCAAAGGCACGGTGACCTCGGCCTCCAACAGAGCTTGGAAGCAGGAAAGGAATTGAGACTAGTACTTGTTCTCTGTATCCAAGCCCTTGGCTGAAGGATTCTTGCTGCAGAAAGAGGACTTCTGTCCCGCAGCAGCAGAAGAGTTTGTTCTGAGTTGGGCGTCGGACAAATCTGCAAAATGAGAGACCAATCAAAACACGTTTGTGCCACAAAATATTGACACTGGAAGAAGGAAAAAAGGAAGAATCGCTATCATCATGCTGGGCTGACCTATTGAGCCGCGCAGACTGTCGCATTCAAATACGTCCCCGAAATGTCGCATGAAGAAATGGCAAGACTCTCATAATCCTTTTCTTCGTGAAGCTGAAATATTGCTTGTCACAAAGAGGTCGAAGATGAAATGAAACACATATCATGAGCTTGATTTCAAAGTGAACTTGAGCAATTTTTGAAGCAGAACTGTTTTCACCGTGAGGACATCTCAGGAGCAATCACCGAGAAAAAGTTTGAAATGAGGCACTCAGGCGGGCCACACTAATAGACTCGTCCGAAGAGAGGGGTGCGGGGATCGGGAAGATACAAAAGCTGGCCGGCACCACAAACTGGTTGGCATTAGCATCTGATTCACGGCGTTTATGCTCGAAAAAGGACTGCATCGCCGTGCCGACTGCTGCAAGAATAATGTTTGGGACAAAATCCAGCAGATAGCGCCTTTGTGCACCATTTTTATATCCCACCAACTCCCCACCCCCATCCCCCCCACCCCGAATATTTGCTGTCTTTCCAGCACCCCTCTCCTCGGACGAGTCCACTAGTGTGGCTCACTTGAGAAACTCCTTCCAAAATGTTCATTTAAAAATGTGCCGAAGGACATTTCAGGATGGGTGTAGAACTTTGGCCAATGAAGCTATATTTCTCTACCTGAAGTGTGGCCCCACAGGCATAATCGCATGCATGGAGAGAATACGTCTGCATACATGTAGTATCCTGCACATCTCGTTATAGATCTTCCTCTCCTGGCGTTTTACATTGAGAAGAGAGAGAGAGATAGAGAGAGAGAGGCGAGAGGGGGGCGGTGGGGGAGGAAGAGATAGGGAGAGTAGGGAGGAGGACGAGTGTGCGAGAGACAGAGATAGAGAGAGAGAAGAGAGACAGAGGGGGGTGGGGGGGGGGGAGGGGATGGAGAGAGAGAGGGCAAGGAGGCGAGAGAGTGTGAAAGAAGAGAGAGAGGAGAGAGAGAAGAAAGGAGAAAGAGAGAGAGAGAGAGCAGGTGGGGGGGGGTAGAGAGGAGTGGGAAAGACGGGTGGAGGAGGGGGGAAGAGAGAGGGAGCGAAGATGAGAGTTCTGATGGTGTGGAGTTGTGTTGAAGAAGAGAGAGCAGGACTAAGAGAGAAGGAGAAAATAACGTAGAGAGAGAAAGAGAGAGAGAGAGATGAGCGAGTGGGTGGTGGCGATGGAGGGAGAATAGAGGGAAGTAGGGAGGAGTAGGCGAGTAGCAAGCAGACGTCGGGCTAGATATAGCTAGATATACTCCTGCGAGCTCGGTGTGCGGTCGAGTGATACTTTCAGCTCTACGCCCTCTCGCTCTCTATCTAGAGCGACGCAGACGATAGAGCACGCGCCTCTAGAGAGACACCTCGGATAGAGGAGAAAGATATCGAGTAGTGACTCGAGAGAGAGACGTATAGCGAATCCCTCGCACTTCACAGTATCCTAGCCACCCCACCAACGTCCTAACAATGTAGAGATAACAGTCCCTACACAACTGTCAGTTTGTCCACAGGTACTGCATGCTTCGGTATCACAAACTGATAATCAGAAGGCCAACTGACCTCTCAGCAGGAAGTCATTCACCTCTATAATCCAAACTGACTCCGACTGACTTCAACAGGGCAACAAAACTGAACAAAAACTCTTGTGAAGCATACGTATAAAAAAGGGACAGTTGACTATAAAGCAGAATCCTCAGAAACGAACATTGCATGTAAAATTGGCACGGCAGTACCGGCCCACAAACAGCTGAAACTGCCATGCCAATGGAGATAAGTTCCTTACTTCAATGGCTTGGTATAAATGCACGATATAAAGACACCACTGATAAAACTTCTGTAGAAGCATTCGCGATAGTGGGTAAACATCCAGCCAAACCTTTCCTGGATTGCTAACAGGACAGAAGGCATGATATCTTGATGCTGACTATGCACAACTTTAAACTCCAAGTGTGGAAAAAGATAAGTAAACCCTTCCGCAGGCTGTTCGTTTGTCTTGAAAATACTATTCTCAAACTGAAGAATTGTTGGGATATGGACGCATATGACACCATTGAAGAGCTAGATAAAAAGGAATGACTTAGAAATCGAGAGAACTGCCCAAAGCCAAACTCACTGGAAGATTTATCTTGAAGGGTTCGCGTCTTTAAGACAGCAAAGCAACTAATAAGTGTGCCTAACTAATATTGGGAAAAGATCAATAAAATCTCATTTTGTCACACGGACCAACGATATAAATACGAAGATTGCATGACTGAAATGTAAAATGTGATATGTAATATGTCAGGACATGAAATACACATTTTACGACAATTTGGATCCTCCTCAAATCTTGACAATAAGCCCCTTGCCCTATCCGCTTGTGACTTTTGCGTTTGCAGATTAGCTTGAGATAATTATTGATTTATTGTCGAGTATTCTTACTACGAAATTCTGTTCATTTTCAACAACTTACCTGGAGCTTCAGATCGAGCAAGACTGCAAGGTCTGAACTAGCTAGCAGCAACTAAGAGGCAAATCAATTTTCCGCAGTATTAATACCCCTAAATAGCTTCCGTAATCGTGGTGATGACTATTCTGAATTCAATCGCGAAAGCAGATAGGGTTTTCTGTTTTTCCGAACGATTGCTCACCCTAGTCATTTGACAAACCGGCTTTGTTTTCCCTGTCACAGTTTATTTTCCGTCACCCTCTGTTGCCACTTTTACGTAATTCACATTGATGTGAACACAACTGCTCGCTGTTTTGAAGAAGGAAGACTTTTTAGAGTTCCAGAGTTTCCTTAATTAAGTCTTCGAATGTTTGACACGAGAGCACACTGATCCCCGACTAAACTGAAGGCTCATGGTGATGTAGCGTGTGTGTGTGTGTGTGTGTGTGTGTGTGTGTGTGTGTGTGTGTGTGTGTGCGTCTGCACGTGCGTGCGTGCGTGAACACCAAGGGAAACCCCAAGCCAGTCAAAACGACCAGGAACGGCTGCTAAAATAGAAATTCACCAGTGGATCAAATTTCCACGCGCTGAATCGTGCTTTTCTCTCAGGCTACTCTTAGGCGTACCGGAGAGAAAGAGGAAGCTAGCCAAGTGCGATCAAAGAAATCATATCTTTTGTGGTGGAAATCCTTCGTAATGCCTTAAAAGGAACCTGTAAAAAAACACAGAGTAATGACCAATTGGGATTTTCGAAATCTCTTGGTAAAATGTTTTCCTGGGAAAAGGGTTTCCCGTCTGGAGAGGAAGAAAGATTAGACAGAAGGAAGTTTTATTCATTCTGCTTGGGTGGGGATAAATATCATTCCATTCAGCAACTGACGAACAATTTTCGTTGAGGAAACGAAATTGATACAATTAGAACAGACAGCATGTTTTACTTTGCGTAGTGAGTTTTCTGTCAAGCTGCCATGGCTGTTTGATAGCCTCCACTTACCTGAACTGTTATGTTTCAACACCAGCAGTAACACTCTTCAGCATCCCTGGAGCTCAGATTCAACAGTCCGTGTCTAGGTGTGTATCGAAAATCAAGAGTGCCTGTGTCTTTGTCTCCGACTCCAGAGAAGACCGTCAGAGCTGACATCGAGACAGACTGCTGGCTGACATCACCGCGGGACGTGGCAGAACAGTTATCATCCCAGGCGATGATGCATCGCTTCCTCACCTTTGTCCCAGCAGTTCCATTCGTTGATAACAGCCAGTCAGGTACGTACAGCCTATAAACACTTCAGCTGGGAAGATAGCAGGGTCTCCCTACACAACGCTTGGCATTTGGATGATGCATCAACACACTAGAGGCTTGTTCAGGAGTACTCAGCGCTGCATGAGCGCTTCATGTTGGCAATTGAGCGCTCTTTGCCACTCCTGAACGCCTAAGATGTAGTGCAGCGCTTCACTTGTTAAAGGGGAGGTAAATCTTCTGCGCCCCATGTTGTGTTGATAGACGCGAAGAAAGTGTTTTCTTTGCCACAGACATCGTTTATGCACGTTTACATGTATTCTGCATGAATAAAATCCACTACTGTGTCATCCTTACTTGCCATTACTTGCACATACAGAGCGCTTGGGGCAAATAAAGCCCGTTCCAGTCCCAAAATGATGTTTCTGAGGGTTATTTTACGCGTCGACGGCCAGTGCGGGATCGAAGACGCCATTTTGAAATGATGCAAAATCATTCTGCATCATCTCGGATCGGTGATGCAGAGCGCTGCTCAGCGCTGAGTGAAGCACGCCCCAAATTGGCCGTTCAGGAGTGAATCACATGCAGCGCTGAGCAGCACTCTGAATCGCTGCGCCTCCTGAACAAGGCTTATAACACCATAGATTTTGTGCAGCGCTTCACTTGTTAAAGGGGAGGTAAATCTTCTGCGCCCCATGTTGTGTTGATAGACGCTAAGAAAGTGATTTCTTTGCCACAGATATCGTTTATGCACGTGTAAATGTATTCTGCATGAATAAAGTCCACTACTGTGTCATCCTTACTTGCCATTACTCGCGCATACAGGGCGCTTGGGGCAAATAAAGCCCGTTACAGTCCCAAAATGATGTTTCTGAGGGTTATTTTACGCATCGACGGCCAGTGCGGGATCGAAGACGCCATTTTGAAAATGATGCAAAATCGTCTGAATCACCTCGGATAAAGCGCTGCTCAGCGCTGAGTGAATCACGTCCCAAAATTGCTGTTCAGGAGTGAATCACATGCAGCGCTGAGCAGCGCTCGCCTCCTGAACAAGCCTACTGTGAAGGAAAAAATGCGTCTAACATGCAGCGTGAGCCGTCTAGTGCCTCATCAGTGGAACCCCTCGCTGCTGGGCTTTCGAGCCCGCTTCAGCCGCTCAGCAAGGGGAGGCCCCAGGCAGCCACAGAGACTGTTTGCAGGCACGGGAACAAATCAGATCAATATATAAGACCCGACTGCGAGTTCTAATCATCCTATAAGGTCAAGTCCAACCCACGTGCACCAATACGTGGGTCGTCAAATCCTACATTCAACCACAAAAAATCTTTAAAATCGTCTACCAATCAAATATAAAAATCAACATCCAGACTGCAGTTTTTTTTTGTTGTTGGTTAGACGCTATGAAAGTTAAACTTCCATTGTTATTGTTGACGGGTAGACTACATGAGTAGGCTTAACTAACTACTAGTGTGCACGGTCTTCGAGCCGGGTGTGATCGAAACAAGACTACTTTTTAAAACCAGCACTTTATTTGCATCTCAATATATGACCTCTGGCCTCCAACGCCCCCCCCCCCCCCCCCCCCTTCCCCCCTTCCTCATCCCTTTGTGATCCTCACCTACCCCCCACTCTCTTAGATCAAGGGATATTGCTTTGGTGTCGTCAGCATCGCCGTCGATGCCAGTGAAAGGACATGACAGAAAAGAACCTGAGGTAAGGTAAATTTATATAGACATGATAATAGATACAGCAGACATTGAGAAAGGCTTATATTCTAGCTTATTGTAATGTACGTGTAACTCAAAAACATATGAACTCTTGTCAACATACGTATGTAAGGAAACGTGCTACAGGTTTTAATAACCCCTCTGTGATGTAATTCGGTTTTCTGTACTAAAACTCACATCGGTCGTTTTCAGAATAATGGTACGCCCATGACGTCATTGCGGTTCTCCTGTGTGCCAAACGTATTTTCGCTTCCGTGTTAGTCCATTGCTTAACACCTTTTTTAATGCGTAATATCAGCATCCAATCTTCTCATCCTCACGAATAAGCACCGGGTGGTATCTGTATTATCATTCTAAATTTCCTATGGTTATTCAAGCATGAGAAGTACCAATCTTGAACGACCAGGAAGCTACAGAGCATCAACACGTCATCATTCCATGGGTGTGCCAGAATCAGCAGCAGCCCAAGACTCAGCCTGACATACTGAGTGCGTAATTGCTGTGTACATGAGTAAATAGGAAAATATCAAAATGCCTTTGTGTTTCAATCGGGCCGAGATAACCAGGACTGTCGAATGCCCGTTCCAAATTTTTCAACATTTTTTTTGTTAATTGTCGGAATTTTTTTTGAATGAATGAGTTTTTTAAAATCTATCTGCCTTTGTAGGTTATGTAAGGCCATTGATAACAAAATTCCGAGAGGTGTTTAGAATACGAGCAAGTCTCGCCGCTCTTTTTTCAGATGAGGGAGACGCGGTTAGTCTATTCTTGTCATCCCCAACCCACAGGGGGCTGTCGGAGTTGGAGCAAGGCAAGGACACAAACATGTGCGCTTGTTTTCGTTGCGCCCACACTAACAAACAAAACAAGAAGCTAAAAAAGGTTGTCACGTGTAAAAAGAGTGCTGTACCGTCGTTTGACCTCGGACGTAGAGTTCGTCAGCAGCTATGGGTCTCCGTGCCTTGTAGCCAGCCCAGAAATAGTTCAGCCCCCACTGCCAGTTTCGGCATCAATATGACGCACAGCATTCGACTCCATGGATAATGAAGATCATCATGCACGTAAACAAACAACCAACCAAACAACAACAACAACACCAACAAAAACAACAAACAACAACAAAACTTCTATGCAATAGGTCTGTTCTACCAAATATTTTCAACTGCTGCAATCGGCAACGAATCAGATCACATTTCCATTCAGATGAAAAAATCAACATATTCTATGTTGAAAAGTTATAACAAGTAAATGTGTTATCATCAAAACGTATCAATTCTGAAATGAATTAGCCTTAGTATTTGAAAATCAGGGAAGTAAAAAATATATCAATCCGAACAACAGTCATGGTAAGAATGTTGGTAACACCAGGCGGTCTGTGCAGTGGTAACACCAGGCGGTATGTGCAGTGGTAACACCAGGCGGTCTGTGCAGTGGTAACACCAGGTGGTCTGTGCAGTGGTAACACCAGGCGGTCTGTGCAGTGGTAACACCAGGCGGTCTGTGCAGTGGTAACACCAGGCGGTCTGTGCAGTGGTAACACCAGGCGGTCTGTGCAGTGGTAACACCAGGCGGTCTGTGCAGTGGTAACACCAGGCGGTCTGTGCAGTGGTAACACCAGGCGGTCTGTGCAGTGGTAACACCAGGCGGTCTGTGCAGTGGTAACACCAGGCGGTCTGTGCAGTGGTAACACCAGGCGGTCTGTGCAGAGGCGAACCATGCAACTCCCATAATTGCGTCATTAAAGATAACACAAGGTAGAAAGTGGTAATCATTGTTTATTTTCATTCAATATTGAATACAGGAAGATGTGTTTGATGCATGATCAGTAAACATTGCTTTATGCCTATTATTCATTTGTATCATATCGATTTTCACATGACATATCATACAGCATTTATCAAGTCAGCAACCCTTCATGAATATATGCAAGAAAGATATTATGAGGACTCAAGGTAAACTACATGGGCAGAAAATTGAGCATAACCAAATCCAGACATGAAAACAAAAATGCAAGTGCAACTCCAAACTCAAATGGTATAAACAAATTAAATCTTTGTCTCCGCTAACTTGGCATGCACAACGATTCCTTTTATTAACTAGCACCTATATTGCTTGAAATAAAACAGGAGGGCCCATCCAGGTTTTTCAGACGTAATAGCACTGCACTACTGCCCAGCATGCAAAAAAAAAGGTTATTCATGAGGACATCTATGATTGATTCGGATAAACTGACACAGTCACGATGACCTCGCTTGCATCCACCTGGGAGATGGACATTCACTCTCGTCAAATACGCCATGGCAAGAACAATCTCAGCGTGCTTCACGAGGGAAAAAAATATTGGAAAAATACAGCGCACGAACTCCCAGCAAAAGCATGGCACTTAGCATGAAAACATTACTGATCATTTCTTTATGTTTTTCGCGGTCACTCATGATATTCATTCCTTTTTTCCCCAATGGTATTCGACGTCTAGCTACGACTGAAAACAAGCCACGTTGTTCACCTAAACATATCTACAAAATGAAATTACAACCCGGGTCCATATGGTGGTCCGATGATAGTGGCAAATACTGATTTGGCATTATTGTACTTCCGTCAAACAGTCACAGAAATGATGCAGATTATTCTCTCAGAGGGCGGGATTCGATCAAATGTCGCGGGCGATTTCTTTTTGAATATGGTTCAGGAACATGAACATTTATTTCCAAGTCCATTCCCCAGCATTTTCAAATTATATAATGAATAACTTTAAAAGTTCTATCTACCTGCAACTTGCAGCAATCTCAGCCACATACAGATAGCAAAGAATGTTGGGTAAAGACAGAACGTGCAAGACTAGACGATGTCATTTTTCAAGTGTATCTTAGCTACATCTTCAGTTTCCCTTGAAAAGCGCACCTACTCTTCCAACCCATACAGTCTTGGTCAAGCTAAGCCGTAGGGATAGTACGTCCAAGCAAGCTTGCAACGCACGAAGGGATTAGTATCTCCACACTATGCAAACTTCTTGTCGACTGAAGTCTATTGAGGAGTGCAAAAGACACGTTGGTCAGCTATCATTGTCAAGGAGGGGATGACTGAAAGAAACAATAGGAGACAGCATACATGAGAATTTTATTGATTCATATAAATCTTTCAGCAGACAAATATTGCAATTACAGTGACGTCAGATGACTCTGAGCAAGGTGGAACTTTCACCCCAGGAAACATTTTCTAACATACGTAAAAATCACAAAACTTTGATTCATTATTTTCATCATAATATTGTCATAGTGGATTAGTGCCAATGCGTCTCGATGAAGTTTTAGTTTTGCCATTAATCAAAGTAACTTAGCGGCATTTTGCACATGTCTTAAGAAAGTTTTATCATCATTCTTAGAACAGCTTTCTATGTTAAAGACTAACACCACCATTATCCTTGGACCACTGGCCGATTGTACAGACCAACCTCAGGGTGCCATTTTATTGGCATGCCGCGTCACGCCCAGGTAATACAGTCATCGACACAATACCATCCAGCATTGTACAGCCTATCAAAAACAGGGACGTAAACTACTGAAAAAGAGACAAACACACGGAGACAAACAACCCAACATCCACCTTCCCTTCATCATTGTACCTGGGTAGACTTGGCGCTCCCTCAGCAAAATAAACCACGGCACAAAATCGGGTGCGTCCACCTCGGTGGCACAACATTTGGTGTACACATGATTACACCCACTGACGAGAATTATGCAAAGCCATGAGGTAGATCGAAGCAATAAATAGGTCCGTCATCTCAGGTAGAGAAACTGGTGGAGTTGGGGAGGCATGGAAAAGGCAGGGACCATGACCATGGAGAAGACGCTCTCACGCGGACCGAGAAAGGAACGTACTCCAGTGGATGGACACGAAAAACGCCACCCAGACTGCTCAACATGCGTTCGGTATTTCAGGAAACATGGAATGGCATAGAGATGGCTGAATGTGTGATGGGGCCACGCTTTGTGCAAGTCATGATCCAAAGAACTTTTATGATTCTCAAATACGCCATCTTTTTTTCGAATGCAACAATTACTCCAATTCGTGTGAGTCTAAAACCATCCTGACACCCTTCAGATCCTCTCTTCAAAATATTTCCATTCTTAGCGATACCAGAAGCTTACAAAAGACATATCGTCAATTTACAGTAAACACATCTGACAACACTCCAAAAGAAAAGTTGCTGAAAAGTGGCCAAAAGTAAATCGCGCTAAAATCTATGCTGCAACTTTTCTCTTGTGAAGAAATGTCACCTGAGTACAGTGTAGAGGGGACAATTTAATGCAAAGCAAAAGTATGCCTCTTCAGAATCAAATATAAACAGTCTCCTTTCTATGTACAAAAATGTCAATGCTGAAGTTCGTGCTAGAAATTTGCATCGTCTGATGATGGGAAGAAGTCCTTACATCCACATCCTGCAGGTGTGTGCATAATCATTATCCCAAACTTTGGGAAAGAAAAAAATCGATTAAAGAACAAATTTACTTGTTGGAAGACTTTAGTTTGAGAAAGATTGGTCTCAAATGATAACTCTTCATTGCAGTGGAACACAAAGAAAACACTGAAATATTTTGTTTTGGAAATCCTCTATGAGAATTGAGATCAAAGATAAGAGCTTTCCTTTCATCTGTGCATTATATCGAAATATGGACCTTTTGCCTATAAATTAGTATAATAGAGAATTTTTACAAAACACAAGGGCCAGGCAATATTGGAAAGGGGATGGTTTGAAGTCCATCGCCTCTATATTGCAAATATTTATTACTCCAACGATTCAATCAACAACAAAAAGTCCGAAAATGAAGGCAAAAGGGGTGGTACCTACGCCTAGCAAGCTAGTGAGCAAAGGTCACCAATTTGGCCCGAGATATTTCCATCTCACTCCATCCTGTCCCCATCTATCAGAGCTAGTGTTACAAAACCAGAAGTAAAGCTCTAATGTCAAGTTTAAATCATGCGTACAAATAAGACTAGCTAGGAAATCTCCTATGACTTGCATGAATGTCCAATCCATGGCCACTGCATTATCATTAATTCTTTTCATGAGTGAAACATGTTTTCAACATTTTCCTTGAAGAACAGTTGAAACGTGTGTCATATTCTAAATAAGCTTTTTGAGAAAGGATACCAATGCTCACGTTGATATTTTGGTCTTGCCAGTCCACAGGTATGGTCAAGATAACCAAAATAAAAAACAGATAATAAAAATGGAAATTGAAACATTAAAACAGAACCAAAGTTTTCATCAAAGCCAAGTTGCTTTTCAGGTAGTGCACAGATGACCTGGAAAGTTTCTAAATCTAGGCCACTCCTAAAGAAAATGGCAAGAGTTTATATTCTGGACACGCTTGCCCATTGCATTGCTTCGTGGCCGTCAGGCAGATTGGTCGGGGTGATGGAGAGGGGCATCAAGGCTGAGGTTATCACATACTACCACTGTAGTAGTCTGACCACTCCAGGCCTCAGCACCATCCAAGGAATTACCCAGGAATGACTCATGTATGACTCAATACTGGTTGCCAAGCCAAACATCCATCATATTCAGTCCTCACATTCATGAGAATGAAAAGAAGAAGAGAGGAGCCTATTATCGAGTATGCAGATTGACTTTGCAATACATGTATAAGGAAACCATTGAAAGAATCACTGACACTGCAGAAAAGAATGCCTGCCTCATAAAACACAAAGAGAACATCAGTTCTGTACAAATCAACTCAGTGGGAAAATAAACTCTCTTCTATTCAACAGACAGCGATTCTTGCACAACAAACAGAACAAGTCAGCCCCAAATTGAATGGACAGTTGAGAGGATATAAATATTCTGCAGAGAGCAGCCAGGCGGCAAGACAATTGGGATGCAGGAAAAGCCTGGGTCACAGGAGACACCCCAGCTGCAGGCACACGGTGTGATATGAGAGGAAGTCTCCCAGACTGTGGAAGCACCAAACTCTGGAATGGTGGAGACCGCTAGTGGCAGATTCAGACACTCCATCAAGGAGGCAGGGCCACAGCATAAACATTTTTCTTGGGAATCGGAACCAAAAAAAAGAGAGAAAAGGAAAACACCACCATACCCACCTGGATAATCCAATCCCATCCATTGCAGATCCCATCGTTTTCACTCAAATTGCAATGTAATTACTAGAAGAAATACTCATGAATATTACTCACACAATTTTGATGCATTTGCATCATCTTCAAGCAGTACAAGTAAATTCTGTACAGCCATGATTTAAATTGGGCAAAGTCTATCCTCTTCAACTAAAATCCTAGTGATACAGGAATACTTGTTACTGCCATGTTCCTGACTTGGTCCTACTGAATGGACTGTAGATGCAATAGCAGATTTACAAGATTTTACTTCTATAGGACATAACATTTCTGCTCAAAGACGCTCAATTGTCCAATGTAGCTTTCAGTCATGTTGTTAACCAGTTCCACAGTGGTCATAATTCCAGGGCATGTGCAATTCTGAGACCTAGTTCATCACTCTTTTTAAATGACCCTAGCAAAACTGTAAAGTTTAGGGATTTCGCAATAGTCTAGGTCCAATTATCATCATGATCATGCCACAAAATCTGTGAAACTATACAAGTCCATGTGCAAATCAGTCAACATCTCCTGAGGAGATTATGATGTCCTGAAGAAAGACCCCTGCACACGCTTGATGGCTGACAAGACTTCCCAGCATCTGGAACCAACTAGTGAAAAATTGCATACAACATTTGCTCCATGAGATTCCAGGTTGAAGATGGCACCAGAAGAAAATGAAGGACATCCATTAACAGCAGGTCAATTATGCACACCGAGGGGAAATGTTTTTACCACAGACCCAACCTGTCACTGCAGCTTTGGAGGAGGTAGTGAGGGGCGTATTATGTGCACAGAAACCAACCCGGTCAACATGCAAGGCAATACAAGACAAGAGCATGCACAGCAGATGAATACAGCACTCCGCCTTCCTCTTCCATGAGATGATTAAAAGAATATGCAAATGGGGGTTAAAACAATATGAGAAACGTTGCATTAGAAGCATTATACATTTGTATCATTTGTCAAAATGCACTTTACATGTCTTCATCATAAAAAAAGTGTTATTATGATCCAGGTGAAAATATACACTGCAATAGATCATTCATACATGTCAACAAAGAGTCAGTGAGAGTTGGATGAAGACAAGCAAGCCCATCTAGACTCTTGCCAACTTGCAGTAGTTGATGCATGCTCAATATGAACTTCATCCTCCACTCACACTTAGCTTTCCCTACTGGAGCACATCCTTGGGAAGGTAGTTAATTAAATAGTCTTTGTACCTGAGAGCCTTAATTGATGTGGGGTGGCTGGATGACACTGGTAATGACTGATGCGTGAGACATCGACACACAGAGAAACAACTGCCTGAAAACATTCTGAGGCTGCCATTCAGCCCCCGACAACTCTGTAACAGTCTGCCAGGAACCACTTCCACAAGATGTCTTTCTCTAGAAATACACAAATGGCACGCTGGAAAACGAAACGGCTCCTGATTTGTATTGTATATGCTGAATTTCTACATGCAACTCAACCGAATATCAACAACTTAAAAAATACTGTACAAAACTAATGATAAAAATGATCAAAGAGTGTTCTACCCATATGTGCAAAGTTTCCAGAACTCTTCAAAATTCTAAGTACGTAACAGGGTAATGAAATGATTTGCAGGATGTTCCCATGGCACGAAGCAAAGGTGAACTCTGTTGCCTGTTGCTACCTGACAATCCAACACCAAGGCAGCTTCATCAAGGCCAATGCACGAGGGTATCTTGCAACCTGATGCTTGAATTACTGAAAACTGAAGAATTTTGGGGGCTGCATTCATTTTGAACCAATTTTAAAGATTGAACTATATGAACAGTGTGAATACTACCAAAAGTTGCTTTTCAGAGCAGTTACATTACTGAAGAAATTTTCTCTCATGTCCATTTTCCACCACAAAAGTCACTTGGAACAAGTTACACATTACAATGACAAATGTTCTTATTCAAATAATTAATTCATATAAATGTACATTTTACTGCTTTGTCTTTATTGCAAGGAAAATTCTAAACCGCAGTAGTCATGAACTAATTTTACTTGCAAATTTACTAAACAAAGTCAAAGGACTGTCTCGTATATGAAATTATAATTTTTATTTTTATTCCCACCTAACTATGAACTATTTAAACAAGAAGATTCAGCAAGCTTACTTCAGGTTGTGCTTGGCAAGAAAATGAAACTTCTTGTGTGCAACGTTTCTGGCAGGAGTCAGTGTTTTTCAAGACACTAGTTTTGAGGCAGATTAAGAAAGTCAACACCCAGAAAAGTACTGTTCAGGCAATCCAAGCAAAGCAACTTAAAAATTCACCTCCAGAAATGTTTGCTTTTCGAAACAATATTACAAACAGAATAAATCTGTTGTTTGGGTGAATCTGACCAGATGATTAACATCAGCTTTTTTCCACACAAACATATGCTATACTTTGTTCAATTAGATTCATAATTGAATAATATTCTGTTCCACTTTTATTCAATTCTAAATCACGAGGTTCCTTTTTGAGCATTATCTCTAGTGTCAAGAAGTCAGATTGTCAGTCCTGAGGGGGGAAAAGCAAGAGGAAAGTAACTACAGCAGAAGCACTAGTATTTCAATCTTCCATTTCAAAAATGAAAACAGTTTTGCCAAGCTCTAGGATGCAAAATGTTCACCTGATCAACAAAATATTAATATTTGTAACAATAAATACATGAAAATGATCTGAAAACTCACCCAAAAAATATCAATATGGCAACTTGGATGTAATATTCAAGTTGCAAAAATCACCAAATCACAATCCATGCTGGTAACAACAATTGAACAACTTAAACAACAAATATGCCAATATTATTAAATGAGGTCTCTGTTTTAATTCTGCTTACGACAGGATTTTGTGCTTGAAAAAAAGATAAGAGAGAAGAACAACTCCAAGAAAATTAGAGACAAAAGTTCCCGCTGAGGTTCAAAAGAAAGTATGGCAGAGACTAGACTTCACATCAGTGGGAGGACGAAGCCATGCAACTCTGCTACTGACTCAGCGCAATCATCCCAAAAGTTATTCCAGGAGAGAGTGAGAGAAAAAGTAAACAAATACTCCAAGCAGCTGACAGTCAAGAAAACTTCCTCCGACACAGACGTACCAATCATCAAAACACACTGGTGCATTGATTCAAACAAGGTTCTCTCCCAAGTTTGTGTTGTGCTCTTTCAAAAAGTTTTCATTCATCCTGAAAGTTCTCTCACTCGATCACTCCTTCAACCAGGATGATGATGAAAGCAGATGGAAAGAACCTGAGAGGAGGGAAGGAAGTGACCAGTCTTTGTCACAAGTGCTTCTTGATGTACAGTGGTTCCCAACCGTTCCTAACTCCTTCCACAAAAGCTTCTTTCTTGCCTTACTACAGCTCCCTTCTTGCTAAATAATGTTCCCTTCTTGCTCTACAACAGTTCCTTTCAGGCTGTACAACAGTTCCCCTCTTGCTTTGTTGATGGACCAGGAGAATAGAAATGGAACAAACTTGTCTGGGTGGAGGTGGCACATGGAAAAAAAAAGGATAAGACCTTCACATTGGCTTTTTCGAAATGGGCATTGTGTTCCATAGCAACAATGAATGCAGGTGGTCATAGATTCTGGCCTGAGATGACAGCAGGCCAGAGAGATGTTAGACATTCACGAAGCACAAAATGCACCACTGTTCACATTCTTCTCTAGTCCTATGACCAAGAAATGGTCCCAGAATTTGTCTGCTCCACACAGAGGGATGATGGTGGAGGTGGAAGTAATGCTGGTGAAGTCATAATCCAAACCGCTCCTTGATGAGGTACATGAGTTTCTTTTTGCCCTTGTACACAAGCTTCATGTTCTCAATGAGCTGGGCAAACTGCATGGGTCCATCTTGGGCCAGAAGGAAGGTCTCCCTGGCTTTGCTCAGGAACTCGATGAAGTCGCCGTAGTGGCGGGGAGAGATGTGGGTCAGCTTGGAGTGAGCGGTGCTGATGTAGGCAAAGATGGTGGCCTCCATCAGCTCCCTCAGGGGCTGCTTGTCATAGGAGAGGAGCTTCACGCCCCGCCGCTTACTGTCCCCGCCGGACATCCCCGGGGCGGTCAGTGCACAGCGGCGCAGGATGTCCGACAAGACGGTGGCACACGACACGTTCTTTACCAGCAGAGGGATCATGGAGGTCAGCTCATGACGGCCGAGGGAGTGGGAGAGGGAGAGAGCCCAGTGGATGTCGTTGATGGCCGGGTGCGTGTCCTGGTTGTAGGCCAGGTGCAAGGACTTCATCGCCAGGTGTGCCAGGCGGTACGCCCGCTGAGGATACCCCCGGTGCTCCATGTACCTTGCGATGTTGAACAGCTGGCTCCAGTTCATGACGTGGGCTGCCGCCTCCAGCACAATCTGGTAGGCTGTCTCAAAGGCGATGGGGTCCTTCTCGCACAGGTTGAGTGCACAGAGTGCGCAGTTCTGGGGGTCCTTGTTGGCGCACTGCAGGGCCAGGCTGCGTGCGCACTTGGCCAACTCCTCCTGCTGATGGTAGGTGAGGTTCAGCTGCATCATGGCCGCTGCCGACATCACCGTTGTTGCCACCGTGCCTGCAAGCATGGAAGTGAAGATATAAAAAAATGGCTTTGAGCAATCTATCATATCCTAACAAAGGCCTCCATCAGCTTCACAGTTTAACCCCAGGTCATTGGGATTCTTGATCAATTCACAACTAGCATCTGATAATCAACATGCAGATGGAATGCACACCGTCGAATTCAGCACCATCCCCACTCCTGGAGAATATTCAACTCCAACCCTATTTTATTCCTACTCTGGCAGCTCTTCATCAATGTAGCCATTCCAAGCCTGAGCTCACTCACACCAAAGACAAATCTAAAGGAGACGCAATGCCAAGATGGTTCTGTCTTGTCTAGAACTTCACACCAGCACACCATTTGAACAGTGTCATAACATGTCCTTACTGTTCTCACAGGTGCCCATTCTATCATCAGGTGAAGGTCCCAGAACAGGACATGGCATAAGCGGGCACAAGGCAAGTGTGCAGTGGACATGAAAACCACACGAATTGAGCTTCCATTTCTGTGTTAGGGGAACTCCTCAAGCTACAGTCACTGGATGCCAACTTTACACCAGTGTGCACAGAGGGCACATCCTGCATCCCTGTCTCCATCAACAAGTCCCATGTGATCCCGAATCTCTCCTGGACAGTGTAAAACATCATAAACATGCCTGGTATAGTCATGCAATCTACCATGACTCTGTCCTAGATCATCCCACAAAGCACACTGGCAGCCAAGCAGCACAAGGGCAGACTACAGACAGCCTGGCTCAATGACATCAAGAGAACTGGCCACAGCCATGCAACCCTGCTACCACTGACAGAAGACCACAAGTGGAAAGAGTTTCCCAATGTTCTAGCTGCTTGGCACCCCTTGATCTTCTTTCACAGAGCAAGCACAGCACAGCATGGGTGATCCAGGCCGCACTACAGACACAGAGCAAGCACAGCACAGCATGGGAGATCCAGGCCGCACTACAGACACAGAGAGGGAGATCCAGGCCGCACTACAGACACAGAGAGGGAGATCCAGGCCGCACTACAGACACAGAGAGGGAGACCCAGGCCGCACTACAGACACAGAGAGGGAGATCCAGGCCGCACTACAGACACAGAGAGGGAGATCCAGGCCGCACTACAGACACAGAGAGGGAGATCCAGGCCGCACTACAGACACAGAGAGGGAGATCCAGGCCGCACTACAGTCACAGAGAGGGAGATCCAGGCCGCACTATAGACACAGAGAGGGAGATCCAGGCCGCACTACAGACACAGAGAGGGAGATCCAGGCCGCACTACAGACACAGAGAGGGAGATCCAGGCCGCACTACAGACACACAGAGGGAGATCCAGGCCGCACTACAGACACAGAGAGGGTGACCCAGGCTGCACTACAGACACAGAGAGGGAGATCCAGGCCGCACTACAGACACAGAGAGGGAGATCCAGGCCGCACTACAGACACAGAGAGGGAGATCCAGGCCGCACTACAGACACAGAGAGGGAGATCCAGGCCGCACTACAGACACAGAGAGGGAGATCCAGGCCGCACTACAGACACAGAGAGGGAGATCCAGGCCGCACTACAGACACAGAGAGGGAGATCCAGGCCGCACTATAGACACAGAGAGCAAGCACAGCACAGCATGGGTGATCCAGGCCGCACTATAGACACAGAGAGGGAGATCCAGGCCGCACTACAGACACAGAGAGGGAGATCCAGGCCGCACTACAGACACAGAGAGGGAGATCCAGGCCGCACTACAGACACAGAGAGGGAGATCCAGGCCGCACTACAGACACACAGAGGGAGATCCAGGCCGCACTACAGACACAGAGAGGGTGATCCAGGCCGCACTACAGACACAGAGAGGGAGATCCAGGCCGCACTACAGACACACAGAGGGAGATCCAGGCTGCACTACAGACACACAGAGGGAGATCCAGGCCGCACTACAGACACACAGAGGGAGATCCAGGCTGCACTACAGACACACAGAGGGAGATCCAGGCCGCACTACAGACACACAGAGGGAGATCCAGGCCGCACTACAGACACAGAGAGGGAGACCCAGGCCGCACTACAGACACAGAGAGGGAGACCCAGGCCGCACTACAGACACAGAGAGGGAGATCCAGGCCGCACTACAGACACAGAGAGGGAGATCCAGGCCGCACTACAGACACAGAGAGGGAGATCCAGGCCGCACTACAGACACAGAGAGCAAGCACAGCACAGCATGGGTGATCCAGGCCGCACTACAGACACAGAGAGGGAGATCCAGGCCGCACTACAGACACAGAGAGGGTGATCCAGGCCGCACTACAGACACAGAGAGGGAGACCCAGGCCGCACTACAGACACAGAGAGGGAGACCCAGGCCGCACTATAGACACAGAGAGGGAGATCCAGGCCGCACTACAGACACAGAGAGGGAGATCCAGGCCGCACTACAGACACAGAGAGGGAGACCCAGGCCGCACTACAGACACAGAGAGGGAGACCCAGGCCGCACTACAGACACAGAGAGGGAGACCCAGGCCGCACTACAGACACAGAGAGGGAGATCCAGGCCGCACTACAGACACAGAGAGGGAGACCCAGGCCGCACTACAGACACAGAGAGGGAGACCCAGGCCGCACTACAGACACAGAGAGGGAGATCCAGGCCGCACTATAGACACAGAGAGGGAGATCCAGGCCGCACTACAGACACAGAGAGGGAGACCCAGGCCGCACTACAGACACAGAGAGCAAGCACAGCACAGCATGGGAGATCCAGGCCGCACTACAGACACAGAGAGGGAGATCCAGGCCGCACTACAGACACAGAGAGGGAGATCCAGGCCGCACTACAGACACAGAGAGGGAGATCCAGGCCGCACTACAGACACAGAGAGCAAGCACAGCACAGCATGGGTGATTCAGGCCGCACTACAGACACAGAGAGGGAGATCCAGGCCGCACTACAGACACAGAGAGGGAGATCCAGGCCGCACTACAGACACAGAGAGGGAGATCCAGGCCGCACTACAGACACAGAGAGGGAGATCCAGGCCGCACTACAGACACAGAGAGGGAGATCCAGGCCGCACTACAGACACAGAGAGCAAGCACAGCACAGCATGGGTGATCCAGGCCGCACTACAGACACAGAGAGGGAGATCCAGGCCGCACTACAGACACAGAGAGCAAGCACAGCACAGCATGGGTGATCCAGGCCGCACTACAGACACAGAGAGGGAGATCCAGGCCGCACTACAGACACAGAGAGGGAGATCCAGGCCGCACTACAGACACAGAGAGGGAGATCCAGGCCGCACTACAGACACAGAGAGGGAGATCCAGGCCGCACTACAGACACAGAGAGGGAGACCCAGGCCGCACTACAGACACAGAGAGGGAGATCCAGGCCGCACTACAGACACAGAGAGGGAGACCCAGGCCGCACTACAGACACAGAGAGGGAGATCCAGGCCGCACTACAGACACAGAGAGGGAGACCCAGGCTGCACTACAGACACAGAGAGGGAGATCCAGGCCGCACTACAGACACAGAGAGGGAGATCCAGGCCGCACTACAGACACAGAAGCACAGCATAGCATGGGTGATCCAGGCCGCACTATAGACACACAGAGCAAGCACAGCACAGCATGGGTGATCCAGGCCGCACTACAGACACAGAGAGGGAGACCCAGGCCGCACTACAGACACAGAGAGGGAGACCCAGGCCGCACTACAGACACAGAGAGGGAGACCCAGGCCGCACTACAGACACAGAGAGGGAGATCCAGGCCGCACTACAGACACAGAGAGGGAGATCCAGGCCGCACTACAGACACAGAGAGGGAGATCCAGGCCGCACTATATACATGGAGAGCAGCCTACCTGTGGCCTCCACTGGGGCAAAGAACTGGTACCAGTTCTGCATGATGGAGATGAGTGCCTGCACCCCGACCTCCATGGCACATGTCACCAGCCACCGCACCATCTCTCGCCTCCGCCAGTTCAGCGTCATCAGGGTCATCCGCATCACCTGTGGATGAATGAAGGGATTCCAGTGTTATCTATATGAAATATATGAAGCTTTTGCTGGTTTACTCAACTGTGGTAGCTTCTAGTGGTTTACATCTAACAAGAACAAAAGACAGATTAAAAGTTACACATCAACAACACAAATCAATTGCTTCAAGGTTCTTGAAGCAACTAGCGCTTTTTAACCACTACATTAAATAGTTACATACTGCACAAGCAGGCAATATGATGTAAAGTGTACAAACTTAGTTTCCTGCTGTTAATTTTTCCACATCTACAAGAACACTTGCACGACCCTTGGTCCCAAAGTAAGATATTCAAATTAACTGAGCTGGCCAGGAAAAAAGACAAAAACATTTTTTTCTGTGAATGTTTGGTTCTCCTGTGGAGACGTCATCCTCACACAGTCTGTTCCCGAACTGGGTTCTAGTCCAAGCAAGCCTGTCCACTTCTGCAAGTCACTCCACTTCCGGCTCAACTCCTTCACATTGGCAATGAGAAAACTAGGTACAATCCAGTGAAGCAGCTTGAAAACCCTGTATCCAAGACACTTATCACGGCTATCATACTGAAACAACTCAGATGTTAAATGCGATTCAACAATCATCAGGCAAACTACAGAATTCCCGTCCCCCGAGTCGTACCTGCAGTCCCAGCTCAAAGGCGGCATTGAGGGCCTGTGTGTGTTTGGGGCCGTCACTGGGAGTGGCGATCTTGAAGGCATCCTGCGCCAGCTTGAACAATTGAGAGGAGCTGTGGATGTGGCACTGGGCACACTCCAGCACGCTCCGCAGCCGTGGCACATCACCTACAGGGAGAGGCACAGCATGGAAGTCATCCAACACTCGGATAAGCTTTCTTCTGCATAGTCATTAGAAAAGCCAAATAAAGTTCAAGCATAAAGTCAATCCAACAGGGGAGAAAATGTTACTATTCAAATCACCAGCAAGCCGGGTTTAACAGGATGTCCTGGCTTCATGTTTAGATAATGCTCAGAATATAAGGACCTGAGAACACAGTTAACAAGGAATTAATGGAGCATACCTATTTCACACATTAGAAAAGAGGCCCTATATGTACAAGCCAACACAGCTGACCAAGACCAGCGCAAAACTCACTCTTGGCGGCGGCCAGGAGGGTGGAGGCCAGCTCGCACTGCTGGGCCTCCACGTGGCTCAGGATGAACCAGCGCGGGAAGCGGCTTAGCATGGCGGAGCCCACATTGTTGACACCATCGTCAATGCTCACTTCCTCTGTGTTCTCAAGCACTGGCAGCCTGCAGTTGTAAACAATGAAAATACTGTAAGGTGGACACAGTCTAATCACTGAAACTGCGTCGACTGTTCCACTAATTGATGCTAGAAAAGTTTGGTACGTAATGAAAACTGGAAATCCATTAAGTTTAGAACATTTGGACATAAAGAAAATAAAACATAGCTTTCACTAAACAAATGCAGAAATTAAAAAAAAGTATATACTAAATTACTGTTTGCCCAAAACTCAACACATCCATATAGAGGGAGGCAACTTAAAATCATGAGCTTGCAGAGTTACTTCCCCTTTGACTACAATTTGCACTCTGGTTCAGAAAGCAAGTTTATTAAATTTGTCAAAGACTGGAACACCAAAACACATTTGTAAAATGGGATGGTTAATGAAAAAGAATCTGAATATGGCAGAAATAGAAAACATTCCATGATTAAATATATAAAAATACAATAATCAAAACTTTGTATGAGAAAGTCCATGGCGTGGGAATGGAAGACTGACCTCATGGCTCGCATGCCCACTTTGTAGGCCAGGTCGGAGTTGTGGGACAGCAGCGAGTTGAAGAGGAAGCGTGCGAAGGTGTGCATGGGGTAGCTCTCGGGGTTGATGCCCAGCCCCAGTCCGCTGGTGGGGCCGCCTGCAGCAGCAGAGCACTCCAGGTGAAGGAACTGGGTGTATACATGCATGCATGCACACACAGCGAGGATCACACATGCCTTAGTCCGCAAGTGCTCTATCAACAGTCACAGCTGGACCAAATGGTTTTATCTCATCTTTCACAAAACCACAAGCCGACTTGTAGCCAGAGTGTGACAGGCTGATTCTGCTGCAAACATTATCTCCCTACTCCCTGATAATGTGCCCCCTAACTATCTCAGGGTGAGGAGAAGGAATTAAAGATACACACCTAGTATAGGAACATCACTCTAGGATATTGGTACATTATACGATGCAAGGTAAATACCTTACCTAAAAATTACTGTATGGTTGAGCATAACACACACCACTGCCTACCACACAGAGAAAAGACAGCAATGAGTCAGTCTCTGGACCAGTTTCTTGACACAGCAGTGTTCTCTACTGGCATGGCCACTCACCTTCCAGCAGCATGGTTGCCTGGCGACACAGCACGTTGATGAGCATGGTGTCGTAGGTGATGGTCTGCAGTCGGGTCAGCAGGCGTTCTTCCTGCTTGCACGCCTTCTCCTGACTGTAGACTCCCGACGGCATCATTCGCTGCTGGCCCAGGCCTGCACACACACACACAAGCATGTTACTTAGGCACTCATCCACATCACAGTTCACACATGCCACACAATATACCCTCTTCAGCTGGAACCCATGTCTGTGGGACCTGCTGCCGTAGCTCGGACAGGGGCAGCCCCAGGCCGGATACGCCACCCAGGGGTTTCAGTGTGTGGGGTGAACTAATGACCCACCTGGACATTGGCTCTTGCGCCAAATCTACATGGATGCAGCCTCACCTGTGTGCTGCAGGGCCCATATTCACAACGGCGATTTATCTTTTTAACACTCGATTTATCCCCTAGCCCCGCGTTATCTTGATCGGTTAGATAAGGTACGCTCGTCAGAGGATCCTAGGTTGCGCTTCGCTATATATACTGGTTTCCAGCCAAGGGAGAGCGGAACAGGCAGTTGGAATCGTCTGAGTTTAGAGATAAATCGGAGTTAAAATAAATCGCCGATATATCGCCGTTGTGAATACGGGCCCAGCTGTCTGATGACCCACATGGAACGCAAGGACCTACATCCCAGCTGTGCCAGGAAATGGGTAGAAGAATGGGCAATGAACCCTTACTAGCATCCTGCATCCACAGCAACTATTTATGCATATGATGTTGTCTTCCTGATGGCATCATTTCCTGCTGCACCAAACATACACAAGCACAATATGCATGCAGTCTATCTCATTCAGTCTTCCTGAGCATCTCATTCACTGCTGAACCAGCCGGAATGTGCATTAATGCAACCACCATCATCAAACCTTCCTGACTGCACTTCAGGTTATTGATCATCCACTTCCATATCATGTCTTATTTTCATCAAGAGGGTCTTGTCTGTGACATTCTACTCACTCCCTTCAAGCTGTGAAATATAGAAACTGCTTTCTAGCAGAATGCAAGCACACTCTTTCTCTTTTGAAAAGTAAAGACGAGAAATGAAAATTAAGAATGAAATAACTTCCAGACCACTGCCTGTCCAAGGAAACTATTGTGTGTGCAAAGAGGTTAAAATCAAATCCACCAATTCCAAAACATCTCAAGTGCTTCAGCCATAGAGAGAAGACCATTCATTATGGGAGACTTTTCCTGCTTAGACTTAGAAAATATGAACTACGAAATAATTTGTTTAAAAATTAGTCCTTTATCACCAACTTCATTTCTCACAGTAGGTGCTTCATACAATTCCCATCGAGATAAAAGTTTTGAATGCTCTGTTCAGTCACTACATAACACTCTGGCACTTCATATCCATTGTATATAATGACAACTGCTCCAGGAAACAGCTGAACATTTCAGGAATCAAATGGCTTGCCAGTGCCAAGTTTGCTCACTGTCACAATGCAGCTGAAAGCATAATTCCACTGCTCTCTCAGAATCACCATCCACCCGTGAGCTGAGAGAAACATGTATCTCATAAGTAATGCAGCTGAAACTGGTTGTAAGCAGTACTTTCACATACAGATGCAAACAGAATACCGACTTTTAACTCTCTGGCAACGTAACGCCCCATATGGGGCGTTGCCTACAAAACATTCCTGTATTTTCACGAATGGTCTAAGGGAGGCAACTCCAGTTTAGAATTATGTAGGGACCACTTTTCCACAGTGAGTTACCTTTCTTTATGATTTCTTTTGAGGGGAGTTTGAATCAGTGAATTTTTTATGTGAACACCCTATGTTTTGCAAAAATGGCCGACAACTACTTTTCCGTGAAAATCTATCAATTTATATAGTGATTTTTCTTTTCTAGGTGCCTTTTTTATATTGCAAATGCTATCAGAATATAGGTAAATATATTGGCATTGTTTTTGCATTTCAGATTTTTTTTTTTTTTGAAGGCACCATTCCAGCATTTTTCAATTCTTGCAACTTGACTGACGATTTTTGAACTTTTTTTTTTTTTTTTTTTTTTGCTGATTACATGCATTATTTCAGTAGATATAACTCAAATCATGCACATTGAAACATTTTGATCATGATTTGTTTAAATTAAGTGAATAAATATCTTTTATTTGATATATAGCTTTTGTCATTATTTCATGGCTTTCTATTTTTGTTAGATTTTTGAAAATGCTTGAAAAACCTACGTTGCCAGTGAGTTAAATTAATCAGACATGTTTTTGATAATATACATGTATGTCAGCATCCAAGTGAAACAAAGGTCATAGTTGATGGAATAGTTTTTGACAAAATGCGCAGCAAAGTTGCCACTGAGCTATGTCATGTATGCATTTCAAGAGCTTTATGCTAAAGTTAAATATTCACCCTATGTGCTAAAAATATGATGATTTATCAGGAGTTTGTATCCAAAAACTAAACAAAATTGTGGTTGCAAAATCTCATTTTCTTTTTTTAAAAGTATACTTTAACCTTGGATGCTCACAACTATACATATGCAATGTAATTGTTATATTAAAGGTGCACTTATCACCAAGTGTATTGCACACCTACTGTGTTCATCCTCTACTAAAAAATATTTTGTGTCTCTTCCTTACCCCCCCTACCCCCCCCCCCCCCCCCAAATGAGTGTCAGACATCTCTCCAACTCCCCTCCCCAACCCCTCCTGCTTGCAGTGCCAAATGTGGTGGTCGGTGGTAAGGGTGAAGTCAAGGAAGATGCAGGGGCGAAGTCAAGTTACTTTCCCCTGCATCTTCCCTGATTTCACCCTTACCACCAGCCACCACATAGTGCTATCGGTGGGTGTCAGCAGCAGAGACTGAAATCATTGAATGGCTCACCCATGAGTGCCACCTCCACCGCCATGGTCAGGTAGGACTCGGTGCGGTCAGAACTGCCGGGAATGGGCGTGTGCACGTAGCGAGGAGGCAGCATGGACGAATCATTGCCCGATGTGCGGCTGTTGTAGTCTGGAAAAAAAGGGATACAGAGATATGAAACCTTGATAAAGTTTAAAACACAGGATTGTCAGCTGCTACGCATGGGCAGATTTGAAACAGCTCACTATAGAGAGTGTCCTCATGTAAAAAATATTTCTTGAGTTTCGTGACCTCTAGAAGAGAATTGTGCATGAAGTCAGGTCTTCCAGCAAGTCAAATGTGAGATGGACTTTCTGTCATGCACATAATTTCAAAGAACTGTAGTGAAGTTCTTGAGATTTATCAAGCTATTCAATCGAGTCATATTTCTTTGTTTCACGGTAAGCTTATAATTTTGCTTTACCCAGAGGAAAATACATAATACAATCGTTTACACACACACACACACACACAAGCACACAACCAAGCACGCACACACACATGCACACACACAAGCACACACACACGCACACACACACACGCACACACACACACACACACACACACACACGCACGCACACACCAGTACACCATCACTCACTGGAGCCAGAGTCATCTGCTATGACGCAGGCGTCGGTGAGGGTGTCAAAGAGCACCCCAATGGGGTCCAGGGGGTGCCCCACCCACCCCGCATTGCCAGGCTGGGGCAGGGGGAACCTGGAGGCCAGGAAGCTGGTGGAGCAGCTGGCAATCACTGCGGAGGGAGAGGGGAGGGCAGTCAGAGGCAGCCAGGAACTTGAGTGACTATGAGGCGGTGAAGATGATGATGATGATGATGATGATGATGATGATGATGATGATGATGGTGATGATGATGTTGACGATGATGTTGATGATGATGTTGATGGTGATGATGATGATGGTGATGATGTTGGTGATGGTAATGATGATGTTGATGTTGATGATGTTGATGTTGATGATGTTGATGTTGATGTTGATGATGGTGGTGGTGGTGGTGGTGGTGGTGATGATGATGATGATGATGATGATGATGATGATGATGATAATGATGGTGGTGATGGTGGTGGTGATGGTGGTGATGGTGGTGATGATGATGATGATGGTGATGGTGGTGGTGATGGTGGTAGCGATGCTGCTGCTGCTGCTGCTGATGATGATGATGATGGTGATGGTGATGATGATAATGATGATGATGATGATGGTGGTGATGATGATGATGATGATGATGATGGTGATGATAATACTATTTATGATGATGATGATGTTGATGAAATTGATGTAGATGATGTTGAAATTGATGTAGTTGATGATGATGAAATTGATGTAGTTGATGATGATGAAATTGATGTAGTTGATGATGATGATGATGATGATGATGATGATGATGATGATGATGATGATGATGATGATGATATTCATGATGACGACGACGATGATGATGATGAAAATGATGATGTTATAATAACTATTCATATCCACAACATTGAGAATTTGAGGTAGTTTTGACTGTGGAGGTGATGACATGACCTAGGGGCTACTCTGGGACATATCCTTGACAATATGACAACTCCGCAGGAGGTGGATGTTCAATGCAACCCAGCTTGAATACATTTGCAGAGGGTGAGTTACAATTCTCTTTACTGGCGTGGCTAAATACTGCATCTTTAAATTTAAAAACAAAAAAGGTTGTTTATAAAATGCTGGAATTATGCAGGGACAAAAGTGTTCATTTTCTTCAATATGTCTCAGAACTTTATGCTCTGTACACTTTTCACAAGAGATATTGGAACAAGCATAATAAAATAGTTTTTTCAAAAACACTAATCCTTCAGAACAAATCTAGAAGTATACAGTCCCATATCCATTGAAAATGACATTTCCAATTACCTTCCTCTTGCTTGTACTTGTCTTGGTTGCTCTTCTGCTGTAGCTTCATGGTTCGGACTATGGACACCGCCAGCCGTAGCGACTCCCTTGTGTAACCATGGGAACGAAGGGCGTCCACTCTTGCAGAGGCAGTGGGCAGGTGTTCTGCAAGAGCAGCGAGGTCTGCATGAGAACGGACCACTTCATACCAGACATGCAAACATCACCTCATGATTTCAAATCTTTCACATTTTCATCCCATAGAACTCATTTTCTCATCCCTAAATTCTCTTCCCCTTTACCCCATCTTCCCCCATCCCACCCCACTCTTCAAAATTAGTTCCCAATACCAGAGTATCTCCAATTCATAGAAGCAGTTTGAGCAACGAGAGTTAAGTCAACGAGTCCTTTGATACAGAGTCAAGCTGGTAATCCTTCACAAAACATGCAGTTGAGCCTCTTCATACCAAGACCCTGTCTGTATTCTGAGGTTACACTGGTTACTTGGGGCCATCCCTGATTGCAATCCAACTTTGGTCTTTAACATAAGCAACCGGTATTTCACTTCACCTGAGCAGGAGGTGAGGGGAGGGGAGAGGAGAGGAGAGGAGAGGAGAGGAGAGGAGAGGAGAGGAGAGGAGAGGAGAGGAGAGGAGAGGAGAGGAGCTTTAGTGTAACAAATGTTATCTATTCAGTAATTCTTTTAAAAAACCCAGCAAGCTCAAGGATAGGGGTAGCAGCCAACTGACCTTGCCAGAGAGGGTGGCCGTTGTTGTCAAAGTTGGGGGCTGTGCAGGTGGCTCGGCAAGAGAAGCAGTCGTGGTGCAGGATTTGCTGGAGGTGGGGGTCACTCCATGTCAGCTGACTGGCCTCCACCGCATGTTGGAACACCGTCCTTGGCGCCACCTGGTTGCCCGACCTCGAACCTGCCACAATCATGGGGTGCTTAGGAATTGGGAATGTGGCATACAGAAATGTTTTACATTGCACATTTTTAAGAAATGATAAGTGTACCAAAAACCTACAACACTTTAACATGCTTTCAAGGAAATGTAACATAGTTTGTCCATCATAACTGGACAAAAATAATGATCAGATGCAATGTTCAGGAGTATTTTTCTTCACACATAATAACAGACTTTTTCATTCCCAGACCATATTTTCCGGAAGTGGTAAAAGCAGGGACACAGTTTATGGTAACCCGCTGGTCAGCGTGCAGGTCAGAGAAACTTGAGGTGCCACAGAAAAGTTTGATACTCATGTCTTGAGCAAAAACACTTCTACATAAGATGTCTATGCCTCTGCTCTAGACAAGGATTTCCAGGAGTTGAAGACACACCCAGTTGCATTCAAGTCTCAGTCATTCACACAGATATAAATCATATTTCCAGCAAAATAGTTTCTTAAAAATTCTACATTATTTCCCATGGACAAAGTATCCAAGGAAAAAGAACACACTACCTATAAGAGGAAGAGATAAATCATTTCAGTACAGCTCTACAAGACTCCACTCAAGTCCAGCCAAAAGCCAGGACTCACTTCCATCTCCGAGGAGCAGGTCCCGGGTGAGGGGGACATCGGACATGGGTCTGGAGTCCGCGTCCTCCAGGGGGCAGAGGGGGTTGGACACCCAGGAGGTCAGCAGTGTGCGCCAGTTGCGCTTGTCCTGCGCCGAGCAGTGTGGGTTCAGCACCACACACACCCACAGTGCACCTGCACACAGCCAGATAAGCACAGTCAGATAAGCACAGTCAGAAAAAATACAGTCTGAGTTGGCAAGCTTTCTGAGAAATGCACTCGCAGTTGAAGCTAGATGAGTCTAAAAGTCTACAAATGAAAGAAATCAGCAAGCTGCGCACAAACGCTGGATTTCCACATTATGGTTTATTTTCTTTTCATTATCTTTTTTACAGGTGCAATGCGCTTGACAGTGATAGTGATGATAAATTATTCAAAGTTACATCAGTATGATCTGATATCATATTCATTTGAAGAAAGGTACAGTATTTTGTGCTTTGATTTTTTTTCCTGGTCTTTGTGAAATCAACTATGCATACTTACTAAACTGCTTACTTGGTCTTTAAAAACAAAACAAAGAGTCAAAGGTGTATGCTACAAATACAATGTAAATCATTATCTAAAATGATCTGAGACTCAAATATCTCAACCAAAACTTCAGTAATGTAGTGTAACAATGCCCTCATCACTAATGTTCTATAGTGAAGAGACAAGTAAATTCTTATGGGGTAACCTCAGTATTGGAAATCCTCCAGAAGAAACATACCCAGCTCATCCCAGGGGAACCTCAGTATTGGAAATCCTCCAGACGAAACATACCCAGCTCATCCCAGGGGAACCTCAGTATTGGAAATCCTCCAGACGAAACATACCCAGCTCATCCCAGGGTAACCTCAGTATTGGAAATCCTCCAGACGAAACATACCCAGCTCATCCCAGGGGAACCTCAGTATTGGAAATCCTCCAGACGAAACATACCCAGCTCATCCCAGAGCTGCCGGCACTTGTCAGTCATGGGCTGCGCCTGAGCCTTCCACACCGCAAGTCGGGGGTCGGCCAGGAACTGCTCTGTGATCAGCGTCAACATCCTGGCACCGTTGGAGTCTCGGGCTCGGAGCATCTCTCGGACCTGATGCAAGTGATGAATATTGATGAAAAAAACTTGGCAAAAATGTGGCAGCCATTCACCCTAAAGAAGGATTGGAGAGAGAGAGAGAGAGAGAGAGAGAGAGAGAGAGAGAGAGAGAGAGAGAGAGAGAGAGAGAGAGAGAGAAATGGAGAGAGAGAGAAAATGGAGAGAGAGAGAGAGAGAGAGAGAGAGAGAGAGAGAGAGAGAGAGAGAGAGAGAGAGAAATGGAGAGAGAGAGAAATGGAGAGAGAGAGAGAGAGAGAGAGAGAGAGAGAGAGAGAGAGAGAGAGAGAGAGAGAGAGAGAGAGAGAGAGAGCTCAATTTATACCTACATATAACATCATTCAATAATAATAATAAATATCAATACATTACTATAGACACATTTAACAAAGATGTCAGAGGTGACCTTATCCATGGAAGTATAACTTGGGGAAAAACTCCTGATGAAGACAATGCACACACACAGAACACCCACACTAGTGGAGACCATGCACACACCCACCCAAGTGGAGACCATGCACACACACAGAACACCCACCCAAGTGGAGAGAGACCATGCACACACACAGAACACCCACCCAAGTGGAGACCATGCACACACACAGAACGCCCACCCAAGTGGAGACCATGCACACACACAGAACACCCACCCAAGTGGAGACGATGCACACACACAGAACACCCACCCAAGTGGAGACCACGCACACACACAGAACACCCACCCAAGTGGAGACAATGCACACACACAGAACACCCACCCAAGTGGAGACCACGCACACACATAGAACACCCACCCAAGTGGAGACGATGCACACACACAGAACACCCACCCAAGTGGAGACAATGCACACACACAGAACGCCCACCCAAGTGGAGACGATGCACACACACAGAACACCCACCCAAGTGGAGACGATGCACACACACAGAACACCCACCCAAGTGGAGACCACGCACACACAGAGAACACCCACCCAAGTGGAGACAATGCACACACACAGAACACCCACCCAAGTGGAGACCACGCACACACATAGAACACCCACCCAAGTGGAGACAATGCACACACACAGAACACCCACCCAAGTGGAGACCACGCACACACACAGAACACCCACCCAAGTGGAGACAATGCACACACACAGAACACCCACCCAAGTGGAGACCACGCACACACATAGAACACCCACCCAAGTGGAGACAATGCACACACACAGAACACCCACCCAAGTGGAGACCACGCACACACACAGAACACCCACCCAAGTGTAGACCATGCACACACACAGAACACCCACCCAAGTGGAGACCATGCACACACACAGAACACCCACCCAAGTGTAGACCATGCACACACACAGAACACCCACCCAAGTGGAGACCATGCACACACACAGAACACCCACACTAGTGAAGACCATGCACACACACAGAACACCCACACTAGTGAAGACCATGCACACACACAGAACACCCACCCAAGTGGAGACCATGCACACACACAGAACACCCACCCAAGTGGAGACCATGCACACACACAGAACACCCACCCAAGTGGAGACCATGCACACACACAGAACACCCACCCAAGTGGAGACCATGCACACACACAGAACACCCACCCAAGTGGAGACCATGCACACACCCACCCAAGTGGAGACCATGACCCACCTTGGCAAACATGGAGTTGAGTTGGTTGGTGGAGTTGAGGTAGCCGCCTTGAGACAGGAATGTGCGCACCTGCTCCCGGACCTGCTCCTCGTCCAGGTGCCAGCTGTTGTCATCGTCCACAGAGGCTCCCGCCGTGGGGTCTGGCGCTCCTGCAGGGTAAATGGCAGACATCTTAGAATGGCTGGCATGCTGACAACCAAGTCTTACAGAACCGTTTGTTCTGCTCTAACATTCTTCAGGATTCTCCATGTAACGTACAGAGCTACTTGATGACCCTGTTATCAACTGGAACCGCCCTTGTTCACCTTGTTGACTTGTTAATAGAAAAAAAACTAAGGTTATTGAATGCATAAACAAATTATCTTGCTTATAGAAGTGGTGCAAATATGGTAATGAACCATTTACCAATATTGAAAGGCTCTTCATTGTGAATTCAGGTTACTTTGAAATGAACTGGTGACCTTTTCAAGAAAAGTGCTAATTCATTAACAATGCTCTAACATTTTATTTCATTGCATTTATATTTCATATTTTCAAAGCAGTACATGAACAAAAAGCAGTACATAAACAAATGGAAGGGCAAAGCCCATACGACTCACATGTTTGACCTTGACCTTTACACGACCTTGACCTTCAGGTGAACTTCAAGGTCAAACAACTAAACCTACCAATGACATCATACACTAAGAAATGCTTTACACATTTTTCCTACCAAAATACATGTGACCTTGACCCAAGGTCAAGGTAATCCAAGGTCATGCAACACAAAGCTGTTAATTCAAGACATAGGAAGCACAATGGTGCTTATTGGCACTTTCTACCATGAGATATGGTCACTTTTAGTGGTTCACTACCCCATTTTGGTCACATTTCATAAGGGTCAAAATGACCTTGACCTTGATGATATGTGAACAAATGTGTCTCATAATGAAAGTATAACATGTGCCCCACATAATTATTCAGTTTGAAACAGTTATCTTCCATAGTTCAGGGTCAAGGTCACTTCAAAATATGTATACAATCCAACTTTGAAGAGCTCCTGTGACCTTGACCTTGAAGCAAGGTCAACCAAACTGGTATCAAAAGATAGGGCTTACTTTGCCCTATATACCATGTATAGGAGAGGTATCCAATCTCAAAAACTTCAGAGAAAATTGAGAAAATGTGGGAAAATGGCTGTTTTTTAGACAACATTTATGGCCCTGTGACCTTGACCTTGAAGCAAGGTCAAGTCACTATGTATGTTTTTTGAGGCCTTGTCATCATACACCATCATGCCACATTTGGTATTGATAGACTTAATAGTCTCCGAGAAAAATCCAACGTTAAAATTTTCGGACGCCCGGACGGACGAAACGGGTGAGTACATAGACTCACTTTTGTTTTGCATGTGAGTCAAAAACAGGCAGGGATTAATAATGGGACTTCTAATTGATATTCTCAGCATTTGTGACAGTTTTACTTCCCCAAGCTGCTCTTCATTTTGATCGGAGGGGCAAATCTCTGTTGCAATTCACTCATCAAACTTTAAACTCATCACAAGGAAAATGAACACTGCATAATGAATCATAATTAGCATCCCTTGCATATTTCATCACAGCATTTACATCTGCTTAGCATCCCTCACATGTTTCTTAAAAAAAGTAGCATGCTGGCAACAAGATTACCCACACTTGATGTGGGGTCTTCTGGGACACAGCAGTCACAGGGATAATCCCATATCTCAGAGATATACTTATAGAGTATTTTTGCACTGGTACCCAAGGTAGTAACTCCATTTCCAAATTGGTTTCATACACGCTATGACCTGCCCCACTTTGCCTGAACATCAAGACAGGCAAACCCAATCCAGCAGAAGCCACACTCCCCCGTGAAGCTCTGTGGCGGCATAGTCAGAGAGATCAATTGGCTCTCTTGCAGCCAGCGGTGCAACGTTTGAAGCCACACAGAACCTCAAGTTGCATCATTGAGCACAGCACTTCACTCGCATCTCTTTTTCCCAGCCAGGCTTAATCCCCAAGGACTTGGATTGAAATTCTAGGGATGGATGGATGGATGGCGTTTTACAGCCCACCAGCCTTTGTAGGCTACATAAGCGTACAAGGCCATTAACTACAAAAATCACTTAAATAGTTTAGAGTAAGTGCAAATCAAGTCACAAGATCCCTAGTTATTCATCTCTTACCAATCACATAGGGAGACACAGTGGGTCTATTCTCACCCCCAACCCACAAGGGGCTGAAATTCTAGGGGCCCATTGACCAGTGGGCAAATTTGTTCAGTCTGAGTATCCATTGACACATGAAAAAAACCTCACAAAACTAAGCACATATATACCTCAGTCATCCCTCTAAATCTCTGCCCAATTTTGTGTCGATGCCAGCAGAAAGTCTTGTAAGCATCCATGAATCAGATCAACTCACTTTACAGACAACACACTAGAGCCATGGTACTGTACCTGGCAGGAGGTTGATCTCTGAGCGCGCCCGAAGAATCTCATCTCCGATCCTTTGAGCCGTGGGCAGCACCTCTGTGTGGTGCTCCGCTATCAAGTACTGTGCAAACTTCTGTAGCTGCTCCCGACTCATCTGCAGTAGTGTTTCTGCAGAGACAGGAGAGGACAGGATGTCTGGGTGCCTGACAAAGGTTTGGTGCACCAACACACACTGACATGTTCACCTCATGAAATCTTCATACCAGTTTGCAATCAGTGAGTCAATAAGAAGAGAATGAAAATACAAACTGTCCATGGAAAAAAAATGCTAACAAGCTGTGGATCTCTACTGAAACTTCATAAGTAAACTCAGTTTTGCAGCATACAAAAGAAAATACATGGATATACAGCGAGACTTACAGAAGATAAAGAGTGTGCATGCCCATACTTCTGTTTTTTCAATACTTCTACATGTTTAAATAAACCACAGTGTCTATTTGAGCACGATCAGAAAATTGACCTCTCAGCATACTCCCAAAATATCAGCATCACCGACTGCGGCTGAAGTAAAATCAATACAATGGGAAGGGCGCTGCATTTTTCTTACCAGATATGTAACTGAACTCTACCTTTCTGATTATGTGCCAACAGAGGTGCTGCAATTTTTTAACCTAATATACATGTAGGTACCCGCAACTTAACATTGTCTGCCTTTCTGATTCTGTACAAAGAGAGGCACTGCACATTTCTTACTTGATATAGGTACCCATAACTGCAAAATCTGCCTTCCTGATCATGCACAAAGAGAGGTGCTGCAAATTTCTTACCTGATACCCATAGCTGAAAAATCTGCCTTCCTGATCATGCACAAAGAGAGGTGCTGCAAATTTCTTACCTGATATAGGTACCCGTAACTGAACACTGTCTGCCTTCCTGATTCTGTAGAGGGAGAGGGCCACCACATGCTGGCACCAGAAGATGTCTTTGTTTCCACACTGGCATTTTACTGAGGTGATCTTGCATCTGGAAGGGAGGGGGGGAAGGTGTGAAAAAGCACAGCAAGTTCTGTCCACAAAGAGTTATTCTTGTTGACCCAGTTGCCCTGCCATGAAGCAAGTCACAATAAAAGTCCAGCATGTACATGTATGTATTGTCATGATGAGAACATGTCAATGCCTGACCTGACAAACTCAAGTGTGACCCTTTGAGTTACATATGAAATAAATCACTCCTTATCTACTGGATGGATGGGTGGGTGGATTGATGGGTGGTTGGGCGGATGGGTGGTTGGATGGATGGATGGTGGGTGGGTGGGTGGATGGATGGATGGATGATTGTGGGTGGGTGGGTGGATGGATGGATGGATGGAGGGAGGGATGGATGGATGGTGGGTGGGTGGGTGGGATGGATGGGTGGGTGGGTGGGTGGGTGGATGGATGGATGGGATGGGTGGTGATGGATGTATGGATGGGGATGGATGGATGGATGATGGATGGATGGATTGGATGGGTGGGTGGGTGGGTGGTGGTGGGTGGGTGGGTGGATGGATGGCATGGGTGGGTGGGTGTGGTTTGGTGGGTGTGGTGGGTTGGATGGATGGATGGATGGATGGATGGAG
>JAWQFJ010030967.1:50000-55528 GCA_034096865.1 Theodoxus fluviatilis
GGCAGTCCCGAGGAAGCCAGCCCGGGACCAGGCGGGAGCGTGTCAGGCGAGGGGCCAGTCTCCCCATCACGATGGCGCCACGCTGCTGCCTAACACGGGCTGACAGGCGTAAAGAAAATAGATTGACTAATCAAGAAAAAGCCTGCTCTTACGGCGCCTCCACCAGATGACAAATGAAAAACGAGTGCTCTTGTCTGACGAGAAATTTGCACGAGGGCATAGATTGCTAGAACTAAGCCCCCCTCCTTACCCCACCCCCCCGGACGTTCTGCCCCTTAATCATTCCCCTCCCCCAACCCCTTACCCTCGTCCTCTATCCCGCCTCTCTGATAGCGGGTTCCATGGTTGATGACCTTTGTGCCTTTTCAAGAAATCCAAGGCGAAACCTAACCTATGGAATACAACGCCCATCGAAGACCATACGCTTTCAGGGCAAGTTTCATGACGGCGATAATACTTGGGGCAGGAGGGAGGCGAGAAAACATGTCCTTCCACGGAACAAAGAAATAGGACATTTTTGTTCCAGTTGTTGTACACAGAAAGATCTTCGCGTGCGGTAGTCCGAGGCGCAGTGCTTTGAGTGTGGCAATCGAGCACCACTCAACTGTTTCGCGACATCCTGCTTGCAGCTTATCACCTGGAACGTAGGCTTCGGCCTCCTGAAGTGACGGCTTGAACAGCTAGCTCATCCAGGCTTCGTCACAACATTCGGAAACAGCCAATAAACCATCTGGGAGTCACTGAGACTGACGACGCAATAAAAGTACAGGGCAAATCAATGTAGAGCAGTCAGGAAAAACAAGTCCATGACGGAACACTCAGCCCTGTCTGGCCAGACGTCACCAAAACTCCTCCTCCCAGATAACCCGAAAGGCGAGCCATGTCCCACAGCGAGGACGGTCTATCTGCGCGCTTGGCTGTACACTGTCTGCGCGCTTGGCTGTACACTGCGCGCTTGGCTGTACACTGCGCGCTTGGCTGTACACTGCGCGCTTGGCTGTACACTGTCTGCGCGCTTGGCTGTACACTGTCTGCGCGCTTGGCTGTACACTGTCCGCGCGCTTGGCTGTACACTGTCTGCGCGCTTGGCTGTACACTGTCTGCGCGCTTGGCTGTACACTGTCTGCGCGCTTGGCTGTACACTGCGTGCTTTGCTGTACACTGCGTGCTTTGCTGTACACTGTCTGCGTGCTTTGCTGTACACTGCTTGCTTGGCTGTACACTGCGTGCTTGGCTGTACACTGCGTGCTTGGCTGTACACTGTCTGCGTGCTTGGCTGTACACTGTCTGCGTGCTTGGCTGTACACTGTCTGCGTGCTTGGCTGTACACTGTCTGCGCGCTTGGCTGTACACTGTCTGCGTGCTTTGCTGTACACTGTCTGCGTGCTTGGCTGTACACTGTCTGCGTGCTTTGCTGTACACTGCGTGCTTGGCTGTACACTCTGCGTGCTTTGCTGTACACTGCGTGCTTTGCTGTACACTGCGTGCTTTGCTGTACACTGTCTGCGTGCTTTGCTGTACACTGCGTGCTTTGCTGTACACTGTCTGCGTGCTTGGCTGTACACTGCGTGCTTTGCTGTACACTGTCTGCGTGCTTGGCTGTACACTGCGTGCTTTGCTGTACACTGCGTGCTTTGCTGTACAAGAACCGACTCCATTCAGGCAGGAGGGTGGGGGTGGGGGGGGGGGGGGGCACTCTAGAACTCCTCCCTGCACGCATGCATCCCTACTCAAGCACTGGCAACCTGATGAGGTAAGGGTCAGCAGTGTGGACAAGTAGAGAAGGATGAGTCAGTCCACACGTTTGCTAGATACATGTAGGTGCCAGCCTGAATGCAGCCTGAGTGCAGAATGAGAGCAACATGAGAAAATTCTGAGTACGACCTGAGTATTACCTGACTACAATCTAAGCATAACTCGAGTGCAGCCTGAAACAGCCTGAGCGCAGCCTGAGTACAGACTGAGTACAAAGCCTGAGTACATGTATAACTTGACTACAATCTAAGCATAGCTCGAGTGCAGCCTGAAAACAGCCTGAGCGCAGCCTGAGTACAGACTGAGTACAAAGCCTGAGTGCACCCAGAGCACAGCCTGAACAAAGCCTAAATGCAACATTACTACAGCCTGAGTACCACCTGAGTACGGCCCAAATGTAGCCTGAGAACAGCCTGGGATCAGCCTGAGAACAGCCTGAAAACAGGACAATCTGAGATCAGCCTGAACACACAACGCAACGAGAGGACAGCTTGCCAGTGACAGGGCCTGTAGAAACTGGTGGTCGTTATCACAGCCAGCCCTGCCTGTCACCTGTTTCCTTCTTCCGCCTGAGTAATGCAACTTCTTCTCTCCCTTCACCCTCACAACGCCCACCCCACCCCACCCCAGTTTCCATCATCAATCCCCTCTTCCAGACCTGCTTAGCACAACCATAAGCTACCCTACCCTATCCCTCTCTTCATGCCAAGACTTCCAACACTCGTTTTTCCTTCATCTCCAACCTCCAACGGGATTTCCTTTCCCACACTCCCCCATCCATCCATCCGTCCACCCCCCTCCAAAAACCCATCCTCCAGTGTCACACCCCCACCCCAAATCTTCCTCTCATCATGCAAACGCATGCAGGCGCCCCCCTCTAAGCACCTGACAATCCATTGTCTCTCCCTCCCCTCCAACATCGACTCCTGACGCTGTTCTACGCAGAAGAGATGGTGGAACAGCGTAAAGCATAGCTTTCCTATACGTCATGCTCCGTTGAGGAGGACTGCCAAATGAGAAATTGATACTGGTAGATCGATAGCCAAACGCAAGGTGCATGGAGACGAACGAGCTCTGGGACGACCGGAAGCCTGACCAAGTGCGAGTCATTACAACCTCTGCTTCTCACGGGCTCCAAGTCCGCGGATGTCCAGATAGGACAGCATGGGGGAGTGATGGACGGACAGCATGGGGGAGCGATGGACGGACAGCATGGGAGAGTGATGGACGGGCCAAACAAAGCGATAAGTAGTGGAGAGGTTGCAGCTATTGACACGACGCAGAATTATGAAATGATAATGATGGTGGCTGCAGATTCACTTCACGCCTTCCCTCCTGCGAAATTCGTCGTTGAATGTCCAATGCATCTGTTGTCTTCAGTCGTGACTTGTGTAGCTAATCGCTTTGTGTCCTCTAGCACACATGCATGCCAGAATGCACACATGCTTGGAAGCACGCAGACATGCACAGACACAATCACTTCACACGCATCCTCCGCTCATTAGTGTCACAACCTGTTTGCGGCTTGTTTTCGCATCACAGTTAGCAACAATACCTTGTGGGCAAAGACTCCTCCGCAGGCACATATGCTGCCTGTAAGGATGAACGATTGCGTCTTTGCATACAGACAATCTTGCACGTAAACAGAGATGCCATGGGCACACACGCAACTATCTTGCCTTGGGCAAAGGCTGTTGTTATTTGTTGACTCCAGCCAAAAACCAAGGCTACAGGCTAAGAATGTTGTTATGATGTCGTACTGTTATGGTTGGGTAGTGATCTTTCAGCGCGCAGGGTCATAGCTCCTTACACATAACCACACTAGAGCATTTGCTACTGGAGACAGAGGGATCGGCAAGATCCCCTCACAGACGGAGTGTGGCATGCCTATATGGCGGGGTGTTCAAAAACTAGTCACACACGACAATCATCTCACCCACTTGGGTGATCCTGGGTAGTGTTTAGCCCAGGTAGTGAGAGAGGAGCCAGCAACAACAACACGCAACTACTCACGTCAAGCACCGACAAACAGTGCTGACAGGAAGAGACACGAACAGACAGAGCAGACACACAGACATGATTCTATGACATGTTACGAGTTATCATGACCGACAAGACATGACAGAACAGAGTCAGACAGATCAGTACTGGAGATCTAGATCAGGACAGACACGTACAGTACAGGACAGGCACGTACAGACAGATCTAGACCACACCTGGGTAAAGTACAAGTGAAAGAGACTTTAGAGACAGAGGCACAGACAGAGCAGTAGCATGGGCAAAAAATCTCTCTTTTCGTCTCCTCTGGGTCTGGCTCTCTCACACAGCCAGCACGAGCACACACACACACACACACCATCACACACACACCCCACATACATACAGTCACGGATCACATGGCAAGCGTGCATAGCTGGAGTGCGGGTGGTGTGTTGACGGTGTTGACTTGAGTGGGAGCGAGTACAAGAGGGCCTTTATGGGAGGAGGGGCCGCGCCAGCTGATGTCGTATCTCATGTCTGTGGGCTACCAGGTGCAGGCTTTGCTATCACGACACCGGTACAAAAATCGGTAGACTGCAATCTGACTTTAGATGAAGTTAAGAGAGCTTACGAAAACATTGCCCGGCAAATTACGCAAGTCTACTTCGTGAGTCTAGAGGTCCCTATTAGTAGATTGACATAGAATCGTTATACATATAAAAAGTAAGAGTACTAGAGGAAGATATAGTAGTCGCGGTGTTAGAGAAAATCTGGTATTCTGGTAATGCTGATTCCGGGTTTTACGCGAATAGTCTGCTCAGCCTAAAGAGGCCGCACCCGCCTCCCCGCCGCACTGGGGGGGGGGGAGGGACTTAGTCGGTCCGGGGAGTTTCATCTCTGAAACCCGGACGCAGTTAGCTTTTTTGTCACTTGGTGTGTCCAACATCAGACGTGCGGGCCCTGGAGTTAGGGCGTAGGGACGCTACCCGGTGAGAGCGGCAAACGTGGGATGGAGTTAGATATATAAAGCTCACCTATTTATTTATAAATACGGCTAGCGGAGACCTTACCGGATATTCATGACGTCATTTTCACCCTCTTGTACACAGGGGCGTTGTAGTCTATGAATTGGCATAACAGCACTCGCAAGTCTGCACGACATCACGCACGGCTGTCTACCACACAGCTTTCAACAGCACACACCACGACACACACACATCACACACAATACCCACTTATACACACGCTTTAAGGGCACGTCACACTACACACCCATCACAGCACCGAAGGAGTCTAAAGAATGGTGATGGCAGTGTCAACAGCTGGCAAAGGAGAGGGATGAGAGAGAAGTTAAGTGGGAAAAGTAACAAAGAGGAGGGTGATTGATGGAAAGAAGAAGAAGTAGTAGGTATGGAGGGGGGGGAAGGGTGTTAGGGGAGGGTAGGAGTAACAATCATAAACAAAAAAAGGGGGGGTAGGAGTAAGGATGGAAGGAGACTGAGGAGGATAATTACTAGGATATAGTAGGGGAAGGATGTGAGAAGATGGAGTCAGCAGACCCGTCACTAAATAATGGCGTTTCAGGCTTTTATAATTATTTTGGATGCGAAAAACAGACTTTTGTGGAAAAAAGTCAAGTTCACTCCTTAACACGAAATAGTAGAAGAACTTATGCCAGCATACTATGACAAGCTGAACGGCAGTGAGGTCACTCATCCAGGGTACAATGGAAAGCAGATATCAGCCCTGGGGGGCGCTGTGACGCAAGCTTCATACGCGTAATTTCCAAAAAC
>JAWQFJ010030968.1:0-14072 GCA_034096865.1 Theodoxus fluviatilis
CAAGCAGTAACAGCCAAGCAGTAAACAGCCAAGCATGTAATCAGCTCAGCAGTATAAGCCAAGCAGTACCATCCAAGCAGTAAATAGCCAAGCAGTAACTACCAAGCAGTTAACAGCCAGCAGTAACAGTCCAAGCAGTAACAGCCAAGCAGTAACACCACGCAGGTAACTAGCCAAGCATAATAGCTAGACAGCTTTTAGCCAACAGTACACCAGCATAACAGCCAGCAGTATAGCCAAGCAGGTAATAGCAAGCAGTAATAGCCAAGATGCAACTGGGTAATTAGCCCAAGCCAGTACAAGGCCCAAGCAGTAACAGCCAAGCAGGTGATAGCCAAGCAGGTAATAGCCAAGCAGTAACAGCAAGCAGTACAGCCAAGCAGGTAATGCCAAGGCGTAATAGGCCAAGCAGTAATAGCCAAGCGGTAATAGCCAAGCAGTAATAGCCAACACGTACAGCCAAGCAGTAACAGCCAAGCAGTAACAGCCAAGCATACGTAGCCAAGTGCAGGTATTGCCAAGTCAGGTAACAGCCAAGCAGTAACAGCCGAGCGTAATAGCCGAGCGAGTTAATAGCAGAAAAAGCATGTAATAGCCAAGCAGGTAATAGCCAAGCAGTAACAGCCAAGCATAACAGCCAAGCAGGTAATAGCCAAGGCAGTAATAGCCAAGCACTTAAGCAACAGGTAATCAGCCAAGCAGGTAATAGCAAGCAGGCAATAGCACAAGGCAGTATATAGCCAAGCAGGTAATAGCCAAGCAGTATCCAGGCAACAGCCAAGCAGGTAATAGCCAAGCAGGTAATAGCCAAGCAGTAACTAGCCAAGCAGTATATGCCAAGCCGTAACAGCCAAGCAGGTAATAGCCAGCAGTAACAGCCAAGCAGTAACACCAGCAGGTAACTAGCCAGCAGGTAAGCAGACCACATCAGTAACAGCCAAGCAGTAACAGCCAAGCAGGTATAGCCAAGCAGTAACAGCCAGCATACAGCCAGCAGGTAATACAAGCTGTAACGCCAAGCAGGATAACAGCCAAGCAGTAACAGCCCAAGCAGTAACAGCCAAGCAGGTAACAGCCGAGCAGTAATCCATCGAACAGCCAGCATGCAAGCAGTAATAGCCAAGCAGGTAACTAGCCAAGCATTATAACGCCAAGCGTAATAGCCAGCAGGTAATGAATAGCCCAAGCAGTAACAGCCAAGCAGCTAAGCGGTATCCAAGCAGGTAATAGCCAAGCTGTAACAGTCAAGCAGTAATAGCCTAGCAGGTAACAGCCAAGCAGGTAACTAGCCAGCAGGTAACAGCCAAGCAGTACCAGCCAAGCAGTAACAGCCAGCATGTAACAGCCAAGCAAGGTAATAGCCAAGCAGCAACGGTAATAGCCAAGGCGTATACAGCCAAGCAGGTAACTAGCCAAGCAGGTAATAGCCAAGCAGGTAACAGCCAAGCAGTAACAGCCAAGCAGTAACAGCCAAGCAGAAACAGCCACGCAGTAACAGCCCAGCACTAACAGCCCAGCAGTAACAGACAAGCAGTAACAGCCAGCAGGTACAGCCAGCAGTAATAGCCAAGCAGTAACAGCCAAGCAGGTAATCAGCCAAGCAGGTAACATCCAAGCAGGTAATAGCCAGCAGTAACAGCCAGCAGTATAGCCAAGCAGTAACAGCCAAGCAGGTAACAGCCAGCAGGTATAGCCAAGCAGTAACAGCCAAGCAGTAACAGCCAGCATAACACCCAAGCAGTAACAGCCAAGCAGGTAGCCAAGCAGTAAACCAAGCAGGTAATCAGCCAAGCAGTAATAGCCAAGCAGGTAATAGCCAGCAGGTAATAGCCAAGCAGTAATAGCCAAGCAGGTAATAGCCAAGCAGTAACAGCCAAGCAGTAACAGCCAAGCAGTAACAGCCAAGCAGTAACAGTCAAGCAGTAATAGCCAAGCAGTAACAGCCAAGCAGTAACAGCCAATCAGTAACAGCCAAGCAGTAACAGCCAAGCAGGTAATAGCCAAGCAGTAACAACCAAGCAGTAACAGCCAATCAGTAACAGCCAAGCAGTAACAGCCAAGCAGGTAATAGCCAAGCAGGTAATAGCCAAGCAGGTAACAGCCAAGCAGGTAACAGCCAAGCAGTAACAGCCAAGCAGTAACAGCCAAGCAGTAACAGCCAAGCAGTAACAGCCAAGCAGTAACAGCCAAGCAGCTAATAGCCAAGCAGTAACAGCCAAGCAGTAACAGCCGAGCAGGTAACAGCCAAAAGGTAATAGCCAAGCAGTAACAGCCAAGCAGGTAATAACCAAGCAGTAAAAGCCCAGCAGTAACAGCCAAGCAGTAACAGCCAAGCAGTAACAGCCAAGCAGTAACAGCCAAGCAGTAACAGCCAAGCAGTAACAGCCAAGCAGTAACAGCCAGCAGGTAACAGCCAAGCAGTTACAGCCAAGCAGTAACAGCCAAGCATTAACAGCCAAGCAGTAACAGCCAAGCAGGTAACAGCCAAGCAGGTAATAGGGTAACAGCCAAGCAGGAACAGCCAACAGTAACAGCCAAGCAGTAACTGCCAAGCAGGTAATAGCCAAGCAGGTAATAGCCAAGCAGGTAATTGTTGGCATCCGTCAGTCTCGTGAGACTATGGGGGTGTGCGCCAGGTTTGGTCAGTCCGGGGTTGAGAGGCAGCGTACTCTGTGGCTGTAGAGCCCGATCCTTGAGCCGCATGCTCTGTTGCACTTGTCGCAAGTGAAGTCTTGGCGTGGCTCTGTGGATGCCGACGCTATCCTCTGTCGTCTGCGTTCTCTCCTCTCCTCCCACTGCTCCCGTCTCCTCCTCTCGCTGGCCTGGATGCCAGTCTTGACGGCGTGTCTCCAGCTGTTGCGGTCAGCGGCCACCGTTTCCCAGTCTGCTGGGTTGATGCCTCCCGCCGTCATATCACGTTTACAAACGTCCTTGTAGCGGAGGAGAGGTCTTCCTGCAGGTCTGGATCCCGTGGCGAGCTCGCAGTACAGCACATCTTTGGGTATTCGGCCGTCATCCATCCTGCTGACGTGACCCAGCCATCTAAGTCGTCTCTGGCTGAGCATGGCGAACATGCTGGGAATACCTGCATGCGCCATCCCCAACAAGGATGCGGTCCTGCCAGCTGATGCCCAGGATCCTTCTGAGGCAACGTATGTGAAAGGTGTTGAGCCGGCGTTCTTGGCGGGAATACAGGGTCCACGCTTCGCTTCCGTAAAGGAGCGTGCTGAGAACACAGGCCTGGTAGACTTTCATCTTGGTGTTTGTCGTCAGCATGGAGTTGTCCCAGACACGCTTTCCGAGGCGGGCCAGTGATGTTGCGGCTTTGCCAATGCGCTTGCTTAGTTCGGCGTCCAGAGACAAGTTGCTTGAGATGGTGGAGCCCAGGTATGTAAACTCCTCCACCACCATAAGGGTGTGATCGCCGATGGAGATGCTGGGAGCGGTACTGACATCCTGACCCATGACTTCAGTCTTCTTGATGCTGATGGTCAGAGCGAATTCTTTGCATGCCTGGGCAAAGCAGTTGATGAGACGCTGCAGCGCCTCCTCTGTGTGCGCAGTCAGGGCAGCATCATCAGCAAACAACAGCTCTCTGATCAGGACCCTTTGCACTTTGGTCTTTGCACGGAGGCGGGCTAGGTTGAAGAGACCTCCATCACTTCTGGTATGGATGTACACACCATCCTCAGACTGTCTGAAGGCGTAGGTTGAGCGTTCCGATCTGAAACCGCACTGTGCCTCAGGGTAGACTCGCTCGGCAAGTGTCTGCAACCGTTTTAGCACCACACGGGCAAAGACCTTCCCAACGATATTGAGTAGGGATATTCCGCGGTAGTTATTGCAGTCGCTGCGGTCTCCTTTGTTCTTATATAGCGTGATGATGTTTGCGTCACGCATTTCCTGAGGGACAGCTCCTTCTTCCCAACACTGAAGTAGGAGCTCATGCAGGTGGTGGAGGAGGGCGGTTCGCTTGCCAGCCTTGATGACCTCAGGGGGGATGCCATCTTTGCCAGGGGCTTTTCCGCTGGCCAGGACATCAATGGCATTGCTCAGATCGTCAATCGGGGGCGGATAGTCTAGTTCTACCATGGTTGGTAGGGCGCCGGTGGTCTCAATTGCTGCATCACTGACGACATTTTCCCTTGAGTAGAGCTCTTGGTAGTGTTCTGCCCACCTCTCCATCTGCCTTCCTCTGTCCGTGATAACAGCGCCGGTGGCTGATTTCAGAGGTGCAATTTTGGTGGTGCTAGGACCGAAGGCTTTCTTCATGCCATCATACATAGCGCGGACGTTGCCGCAGTCGGCGGCGAGCTGGATGCTCTGGCAGAGATTCAGCCAGTAGTCGTTGGCACTGCGCCGGGCTATGCGTTGGGCGTCATTTCTGGCCTTCCTGAGCGCGGTGAGGGTCCTCCCAGAGGGTTCTCTCTTGTAGTTCAACAGCCAAACAGGTAATAGCCAAGCAGTAACAGCCAAGCAGTAACAGCCAAGCAGGTAACAGCCAAGCAGGAATAGCCAAGCAGGTAATAGCCAAGCAGTAACAGTCAAGCAGTAACAGCCAATCAGTAACAGCCAAGCAGGTAATAGCCAAGCAGGTAATAGCCAAGCAGGTAATAGCCAAGCAGGTAATAGCCAAGCAGTAACAGCCAAGCAGGTAATAGCCAAGCATTAACAGCCAAGCAGGTAATAGCCAAGCAGGTAATAGCCAAGCAGGTAATAGCCAAGCAGTAACAGCCAAGCAGTAACAGCCAAGCACGCAATATCCAAGCAGGTAATAGCCAAGCAGGTAATAGCCAATCAGGTAATAGCCAAGCAGTAACAGCCAAGCAGGTAATAGCGAAGCAGTAACAGCCAAGCAGGTAATAGCCAAGCAGGTAATAGCCAAGCAGTAACAGCCAAGCAGGTAATAGCCAAGCAGTAACAGCCAAGCAGTAACAGCCAAGCAGTAGCAGCCAAGCAGGTAATAGCCAAGCAGGTAATAGCCAAGCAGTAACAGCCAAGCAGGTAATAGCCAAGCAGTAACAGCCAAGCAGTAACAGCCAGGCAGTAATAGCCAAGCAGGTATTAGCCAAGCTGTAACAGCCAAGCAGGTAATAGCAAAGCAGGTAATAGCCAAGCAGGAAACAGCCAAGCAGGTAATAGAAAAGCAGTAACAGCCAAGCAGGTAACAGCCAAGCAGGTAATAGCCAAGCAGTAACAGCCAAGCAGGTAATAGCAAAGCAGGTAATAACCAAGCATTTAATAGCCAAACAGGTAATAGCCAAGCAGGTAATAGCCAAGCAGTAACAGCCAAGCAGGTAATAGCCAAGCAGGTAATAGCCAAGCAGTAACAGGAAAGCAGTAACAGCCAAGCAGGTAACAGCCAAGCAGGTAATAGCCAAGCAGAAACAGCCAAGCAGTAACAGCCAAGCAATAACAGCCAAGCAGGTAATAGCCAAGCAAGTAATAGCCAAGAAGATAACTGCCAAGCAGGTAATAGCCAAGCAGGTAATAACCAAGCAGGTAACAGCCAAGTAGGTAATAGCCAAGCAGGTAATAGCCAAGCAGTAACAGCCAAGCAGTAACAGCCAAGCAGATAACAGCCAAGCAGGTAATAGCCAAGCAGGTAATAGCCAAGCAGGTAACAGCCAAGCAGATAACAGCCAAGCAGTAACAGCCAAGCAGGTAATAGCCAAGCAGTAACAGCCAAGCAGTGACAGCCAAGCAGGTAACAGCCAAGCAGCTAATAGCCAAGCAGTAACAGCCAAGCAGTAACAGCCGAGCAGGTAACAGCCAAGAAGGTAATAGATAAGCACTAACAGCCAAGCAGGTAATAACCAAGCAGTAACAGCCAAGCAGTAACAGCCGAGCATGGTAACAGCCAAGAAGGTAATAGCCAAGCAGTAACAGCGAAGCAGTAACAGCCAAGCAGATAACAGCCAAGCAGGTAGCAGCCAAGCAGTAACAGCCAAGCAGTAACAGCCAAGCAGTAACAGCCAAGCAGTAACAGCCAAGCAGGTAACAGCCAAGCAGGTAATAGCCAAGCAGGTAATAGCCAAGCAGTAACAGCCAAGCAATAACAGCCAAGCAGTAACAGCCAAGCAGGTAATAACCAAGCAGGTAATAGCCAAGCAGGTAATAGCCAAGCAGGTATTAGCCAAGCAGGTAACAGCCAAGCATGTAATAGCCAAGCAGGTAATAAACAAGCAGTAACAGTCAAGCAGTAACAGTCAAGCAGGAAACAGCCAAGCAGTAACAGTCAAGCAGGTAACAGCCAAGCAGTAACAGCCAAGCAGTAACAGCCAAGCAGTAACAGCCAAGCAGGTAACAGCCAAGCAGGTAACAGCCAAGCAGTAACAGCCAACAGTAACAGCCAAGCAGTAACTGCCAAGCAGGTAATAGCCAAGCAGGTAATAACCAAGCCGGTAACAGCCAAGCAGGTAATAGCCAAACAGGTAATAGCCAAGCAGTAACAGCCAAGCAGTAACAGCCAAGCAGGTAACAGCCAAGCAGGTAACTGCCAAGCAGTAACAGCCAAGTAGTAACATGCAAGCAGTAACAGCCAAGCAGGTTGCAGCCAAGCAGGTAATATCCAAGCAGTAACAGCCAAGCAGGTAATAGCCAAGCAGGTAATACCCAAGCAGTAACAGCCAAGCTGATAATAGCCAAACAGGTAATAGCCAAGCAGTAACAGCCAAGCAGGTAATAGCCAAGCAGTAACAGCCAAGCAGGCAATAGCCAAGCAGTAACAGCCAAGCAGTAACAGCCAAGCAGTAACAGCCAAGCAGTAACAGCCAAGCAGGTAATAGCCAAGCAGGTAATAGCCAAGCAGTAACAGCCAAGCAGGTAATAGCCAAGCAGTAACAGCCAAGCAGTAACAGCCAAGCAGGTAACAGCCAAGCAGTAATAGCCAAGCAGTAACAGCCAAGCAGGTAATAGCCAAGCAGTAATAGCCAAGCAGGTGTTAGCCAAGCAGGTAATAGCCAAGCAGTAACAGCCAAGCAGGTAATAGCCAAGCAGGTAATAGCCAAGCAGGTAATAGCCAAGCAGGTAATAGCCAAGCAGGTAATAGCCAAGCAGGTATTAGCCAAGCAGGTAATAGCCAAGCAGGTAATAGCCAAGGAGTAACATCCAAGCAGTAACAGCCAAGCAGGTAATAGCCAAGCAGGAAATAGCCAAGCAGTAACAGCCAAGCAGGTGATAACCAAGCAGGTAATAGCCAAGCTGGTAATATCCAAGCAGGTAATAGCCAAGCCGGTAATAGCCAAACAGGTAATAGCCAAGCAGGTAATAGCCAAGCAGTAACAGCCAAGCAGTAACAGCCAAGCAGTAACAGCCAAGCAGGTAATAGCCAAGCAGGTAACAGCCAAGCAGTAACAGCCAAGCAGTAACAGCCAAGCAGGTAATAGCAAAGCAGGTTATAGCCAAGCAGGTAATAGCCAAGCAGGTAATAGCCAAGCAGTAACAGCCAAGCAGGTAATAGCCAAGCAGGTAATAGCCAAGCAGTAAAAGCCAAACAGGTAATAGCCAAGCAGGTAATAGCGAAGCCGTAACAGCCAAGCAGGTAATAGCGAAGCAGGTAATAGCCAAGCAGTAACAGGAAAGCAGTAACAGCCAAGCAGGTAATAGCCAAGCTGGTAATAGCCAAGCAGGTAATAGCCAAGCAGGTAATAGCCAAGCAGGTAATAGCCAAGCAGTAACAGCCAAGCAGGTAATAGCCAAGCAGTAACAGCCAAGCAGGTAACAGACAAGCAGGTAATAGCCAAGCAGTAACAGCCAAGCAGTAACAGCCAAGCAGGTAACAGCCAAGCAGGTAATAGCCAAGCAGGAAATAGCCAAGCAGGTAACAGCCAAGCAGTAACAGCCAAGCAGTAACAGCCAAGCAGGTAACAACCAAGCAGTAACAGCCAAGCAGGTAATAGCCAAGCAGGTAACAGCCAAGCAGTAACAGCCAAGCAGGTAATAGCCAAGCAGGTAATAGCCAAGCAGGTAATAGCCAAGCAGGTAATAGCCAAGCAGGTAATAGCCAAGCAGTAACAGCCAAGCAGGTAATAGCCAAGCAGTAACAGTCAAGCAGGTCACAGCCAAGCAGGTAATAGGCAAGCAGTAATAGCCAAGCAGAAGACTGTGCAACTCTTGAGAACGAAGCGGCGTTTTCAAAGCATGAACACACAGGTTTATTTCAGATTATTTGATGCTCAAATAAAACCTACATCAATATATTATGCAGAACTTTGGGGTCTACATAGACAAGATAATGTGGAAAAGACGCACAATTTCGCTGGCAAAGTAGTTTTAAACGTAAAAGCTAGTTATCCAAATAGTGTGATATTTGGAGAAGTGGGAAGATAATATATGTCTGTAAATAGTACTATGCAAGTAATCAAATTATGGTTGAGACTCAGCGATATGCCTGCAGACAGGTTACCCAAACAGGCCTATCTTATGCTGTTGAAATTAAAAAAATACCAGAAAGATTCAACTGGCCCAACACTGTAAAAGAATGTTCAAATGCATGTGGCTATGCTTTTTTGTGGCAGAACGGTGGAACCGCAGGCGGGGTAACCTTCCTACTATCCGACAAACAAAGACTCTAAGACTGCCTCTATCAGGAATGGTGTGCCAAATTTGGCAGCAGTGAGCGATTCTCGATATACCGGTTCTATACAGACAAACTAATAGCCGACAATTATATCAAAAAAAATAATATTTAACAATTCAGGGATGTATTTATCATATTTAGATTGGGAATAAATGAACTAAATGTAAATATACGATACAATAATAACGTAGGGTCTGATACTAGGTGTCCATTTTGCCCAAATGAAAGTGGAACTGAAGAGCATTTTCTGTTCAAATGCTATAAATATGACGAAATCAGAAATACGTATAATCGAATGACTGTCCATCCAACATTGAAATATATGGGCAATGGCCGTGGTATAGTAAAACAAGGGACGTAGCTATGTTAATCCGTTATTCTCTGAAGCAACGCAACCAGGTGGTAGAAGAAGTTCTTCAGCCACAAGCTACGAAAGTAACTGACACTCTACATTATTCTGATACAATTTTACCTAAAAACCAAGTGCGCGAGTATATGTATGTGGGGACAAATGATGATGCAGATTGGGTAAAAAGTACACATTCCAGACAGACTAACTTATTTTTAAAATGAAAATTACAAATCAACTGCTGCACATATTTAAGAGATTTCTAGGTACCTCCCTATTTCTAAACCACTGCGTTATGAAGTCACAAAACTATATAAATCCGTTGTATGAGAAAGTTAACGCTGAACAAATTCCAAAAATATTTGTGAAGTACAGCTAATAAGTGAGAGCCTTGCATTGTATGTATTATATTTTGACTACACATAGTTTGATTACGTCAGAAAATGAACATTACGCAGGTATGTATATAATGTAGTCAACAAGGGGTCGTCAGACGAAATAAAGTCAATCAAACAATCAATCTCTTTAAGTTTATCTCACTCTCTCTGTTTCTATCTTTCTTTCTTTTTATCTCTGTTTCTCTCTGTCTCTCTCTCTGTCTCTCTGTTTCTCTCTCTGCAACAGTGCATCCCTGCAGTGAGTTCTTCCTGGTTCTTATCCACGTGCATGAATAATTCTAGCAAGAGGGCAACGCAACTTTACAACGTAGTGAAACTATCTCGCAAATAACGACACCGTGGTGACTCTTAACGCATCCTTCGCACTGCATTGTTTCTACAACTGGACACGATCATGGGAAATCCTCATTGCGTTTCCTTGACAACAAGCATCAGTCACGTGCTGACAGGTGTTTCTTTACCAGCGTTGTCTGGTCACGTGAGCCAGATATGAGATGAGTCAGCCGTGTACTACCTGATACATATAGTTCTGCCGTGAAGTGATCCGACCATTATCCAAAAAAGATAGTATTTTACTAATATAGAGCTGAGCCATATGCGACGGCACTTCTTTCGTCGTGACCTGTTGCCCATGGGAGCAGTGGCGTGACATAAGACAGACGTGCAGGGCTGCTCATCATTCAGGGGCGGACGAGGGGGGGGGGGGGGTTCCGGGGTTTCCGGAAACACACCCCCCCCCCCCTCGTCCGCCCCTGAATGATGAGCAGCCCTGCACGTCTGTCTTAAGTCACGCCACGCTCCCATGGGCAAACAGGTCACGACGAAAGAAGTGCCGTCGCATATGGCTCAGCTCTATATTAGTAAAATACTATCTTTTTTGGATAATGGTCGGATCACTTCACGGCAGAACACTATGTATCAGGTAGTACACGGCTGACTCATCTCATATCTGGCTCACGTGACCAGACAACGCTGGTAACGAAACACCTGTCAGCACGTGACTGATGCTTGTTGTCAAGGAAACGCAATGAGGATTTCCCATGATCGTGTCCAGTTGTAGAAACAATGCAGTGCGAAGGATGCGTGAAGTGTCACCATGGTGTCGTTATTTGCGAGATATTTTCACTATGGTGTAAAGTTGCGGTGCCCTCTTGCTAGAATTATTCATGCATGTGGATAAGAACCAGGAAGAACTCACTGCAGGGATGCACTGTTGCAGAGAGAGAAACAGAGAGACAGAGAGAGAGACAGAGAGAAACAGAGATAAAAAGAAAGAAAGATAGAAACAGAGAGAGTGAGATAAACTTAAAGAGATTGATTGTTTGATTGACTTTATTTCGTCTGACGACCCCTTGTTGACTACATTATATACATACCTGCGTAATGTTCATTTTCTGACGTAATCAAACTATGTGTAGTCAAAATATAATACATACAATGCAAGGCTCTCACTTATTAAGCTGTACTTCACAAATATTTTGGAATTTGTTCAGCGTTAACTTTCTCATACAACGGATTTATATAGTTTTGTGACTTCATAACGCAAGTGGTTTAGAAATAGGGAGGTACCTATAAATCTCTTAAATATGTGCAGAAGATTATTTTTAATTTTCATTTAAAAAATAAGTTAGTCAGTCTGGAAATTGTACTTTTTACCCAATCTGAATCATAATTTGTCACCACATACATATACTCGCGCACTGGTTTTTAGGTAAAATTGTATCAGAATAATGTAGAGTGTCAGTTACTTTCGTAGCTTGTGGCTGAAGAACTTCTTCTACCACCTGGTTGCGTTGCTTCAGAGAATAACGGATTAACATAGCTACGTCCCTTGTTTTACTATACCACGGCCATTGCCCATATATTTCAATGTTGGATGGACAGTCATTCGATTATACGTATTTCTGATTTCGTCATATTTATAGCATTTGAACAGAAAATGCTCTTCAGTTCCACTTTCATTTGGGCAAAATGGACACCTAGTATCAGACCCTACGTTATATTATTGTATCGTATATTTACATTTAGTTCATTTATTCCCAATCTATATCATGATAAATACATCCCTGAATTGTTAAATATTATTTTTTTGATATAATTGTCGGCTATTAAGTTTGTCTGTATAGAACCGGTATATCGAGAATCGCTCACTGCTGCCAAATTTGGCACACCATTCCTGATAGAGGCAGTCTTAGAGTCTGTGTTTGTCGGATAGTAGGAAGGTTACCCCGCCTGCGGTTCCACCGTTCTGCCACAAAAAAGCATAGCCACATGCATTTGAACATTCTTTTACAGTGTTGGGCCAGTTGAATCTTTCTGGTATTTTTTTAAATTTCAACAGCATAAGATAGGCCTGTTTGGGTAACTGTCTGCAGGCATATCGCTGAGTCTCAACCATAATTTGATTGCTTTTATTGTACTATTTACAGACATATATTATCTTCCCACTTCTCCAAATATCACACTATTTGGATAACTAGCTTTTACGTTTTAAAACTACTCTGCCAGCGAAATTGTGCGTCTTTTCCACATTAATCTTGTCTATGTCGACCCCAACAGTTCTGCAGACTATATTGATGTAGGTTTTATTTGAGCATCAAATAATCTTGAAATAAACCTGTGTGTTCATGCTTTGAAAACGCCGCTTCGTTACTCAAGAGTTGACACAGTCTTTCTATGCTTGGCTATTACTGCTTGCCTATTACCTGCTTGGCTATTACCTGCTTGGCTGTTACCTGCTTGGCTATTACCTGCTTGGCTATTACCTGCTTGGCTATTACCTGCTTGGCTATTACCTGCTTGGCTATTACCTGCTTGGCTGTTCCTGCTTGGCTGTTACCTGCTTGGCTGTTACTGCTTGGCTGTTACTGCTTGGCTGTTACCTGCTTGGCTGTTACCTGCTTGGCTGTTACCTGCTTGGCTGTTACTGCTTGGCTGTTACTGCTTGGCTGTTACTGCTTGGCTGTTACTGCTTGGCTGTTACTGCTTGGCTGTTACTGCTTGGCTGTTACTGCTTGGCTGTTACTGCGTGGTTATTACCTGCTTGGCTGTTACTGCTTGGCTATTACCTTTTTGGCTGTTACCTGCTCGGCTGTTACTGCTTGGCTGCTACTGCTTGGCTATTACTGCTGGCTATTACCTGCTTGGCTGTTACCTGCTTGGCTATTACTGCTTGGCTTTACTGCTTCTGTTACTGCTTGGCTATTACCTGTTTGGCTATTACCTGCTTGGTTGTTACCTGCTTGGCTATTACCTGCTTGGCTATTACCTGCTTGGAAGTTACTGCTTGGCTGTTACTGTTTGGCTGTTACTGCTTGGATGTTACCTGCTTGGCTGTTACCTGCTTGGCTGTTACTGCTTGGCTGTTACTGCTTGGCTGTTACTGCTTGGCTGTTACCTGCTTGACTGTTACTGCTTAGCTGTTTCCTGCTTGACTGTTACTGCTTGACTGTTACTGCTTGTTTATTACCTGCTTGGCTATTACATGCTTGGCTGTTACCTGCTTGGCTAATACCTGCTTGGCTATTATCTGCTTGGCTATTACCTGCTTGGTTATTACCTGCTTGGCTGTTACTGCTTGGGTGTTATTGCTTGGCTGTTACTGCTTGGCTATTACCTGCTTGGCTATTACCTGCTTGGCTGTTACCTGCTTGGCTGTTACTGCTTGGCTGTTACTGCTTGGCTGTTACTGCTTGGCTGCTACCTGCTTGGATGTTACCTGCTTGGATGTTACTGCTTGGCTGTTACTGCTTGGCTATTAACTTCTTGGCTGTTACCTGCTCGGCTGTTACTGTTTGGCTGTTACTGCTTGGTTATTACCTGCTTGGCTGTTACTGCTTGGCTATTACCTTTTTGGCTGTTACCTGCTCGGCTGTTACTGCTTGGCTGTTACTGCTTGACTATTAGCTGCTTGGCTGCTACCTGCTTGGCTGTCACTGCTTGGCTGTTACTGCTTGGCTATTACCTGCTTGGCTGTTACTGCTTGGCTATTACCTGCTTGGCTGTTATCTGCTTGGATGTTACTGCTTGGCTGTTACTGCTTGGCTATTACCTGCTTGGCTATTACCTGCTTGGCTGTTACCTGCTTGGTTATTACCTGCTTGGCTATTACCTGCTTGGCCGTTATCTTCTTGGCTATTACTTGCTTGGCTATTACCTGCTTGGCTGTTATTGCTTGGCTGTTACTGCTTGGCTGTTTCTGCTTGGCTATTACCTGCTTGGCTGTTACCTTCTTGGCTGTTACTGCTTTCCTGTTACTGCTTGACTATTACCTGCTTGGCTATTACCTGCTTGGCTGTTACTGCTTGGCTATTACCTGCTTGGCTATTACTGCTTGGTTATTAAATGCTTGGTTATTACCTGCTTTGCTATTACCTGCTTGGCTGTTATTGCTTGGCTATTACCTGCTTTGCTGTTACCTGCTTGGCTGTTACTGCTTTGCTATTACCTGCTTGGCTGTTTCCTGCTTGGCTATTACCTGCTTTGCTATTACCTGCTTGGCTGCTACTGCTTGGCTATTACCTGCTTGGCTGTTACTGCCTGGCTGTTACTGCTTGGCTGTTACTGCTTGGCTATTACCTGCTTGGCTGTTACTGCTTGGCTATTACGTGCTTGGCTATTACCTGCTTGGCTGCTACGGCTTGGCTGTTACTGCTTGGCTATTACTGCTCGGCTATTACCTGCTTGGCTGTTACTGCTTGGCTATTACCTGCTTGGCTAATACCTGCTTGGCTATACCTGCTTG
>JAWQFJ010030972.1:0-25000 GCA_034096865.1 Theodoxus fluviatilis
CACGGTCAAGGTTTGTGGCAATAGTGTGAAAATGGAAAAGTAGGGTTAAATTCGAATGTTACCGCAGTTTATTTTGTTTTGTTACTTTTAGCAAAAAGGAACGGGTTTACATTTCTACTGATTGGACAGGAAAACAGAATGTAGCATAGTACATGCACTTGTACATAAGACGACTACTACTACTACTACTACTACTATTACTGCCACTACTACTACTATTATGCTGCTGCTACTGCTACTACTGCTGCTGCTACTACTAACACTACTACTACTACTACTACTACTACTACTACTACTACTACTACCACTACTACCACTACTACTACCACTACTACCACTACTACTACCTCTACTGCCTGTACTACTACTACCACTACTACCACTACTACTACACTGCTACCACCACCACTATTACCATTACCACTACTCCTGCCATCACTACCACCACCGCCGCCACCGCCACCACCACCACCACCACCACCACTACCACTACTACTAACACTACCACTGCTACCACTACTACTAGTACAGTGTGCAGTGTTTAAGATGCAATGAAGATGAAATTATATACGATAGTGAATATAATTTTTAAACATAAAGCATTTTAACAAGAATATAATTAGCTTAGATGTGAAAAAAATTGAGTCATGAAAGTTTCCTCACTTGGAAAGGAACAGAAAAGTATTTTTTTCAACACAACCCTTCGTGCAGAACAGCTATTTCGTTATCTCTTTGATCATGCAAAGAAAGGCTCACTAATGTGTGACAAAAATCTTTCTTCTTGCTTTCGATCTTTTGATTGATTTTCTCCATTTGATAAATGTGCTATGTCGCTATTAATTACCAATGGTGAGCTTTCAAGAGTACCAAAGCACGATGCACGACTGTAAAAGTTTTATTGTATTTCCCTTACAGAAAAGGGAAAATCCCTGAGAGGAAAAATAGAATCAAGGCAGGGGAAAAACAAGAAACAAAAACCAATGAGTATGAAAGCCGACGAGTGTGTCCATAGCTATGCGACAAATGCAGACGCTCGAAAGCCCGCTAAGCACTGAAGGAACGCATCAGAAAGAGAGAAGATGTACAGGCGGAAAGAAGAGGAGCCAACGAAAGAAAACGAGTGACGGGCACATTTCCAACATTGGGTTCGCAGGTCGGAGTGAGAGAAAGGGGAAGGGAGAGGGGAGGTACTTGTATGAAGATGAGGGAGGTGGCCACTGGAGATGGATGCGGGTGCGGTGGCGGTCCAAAGGGGGTGTGATGAGGGGGTGGAGAGTGGGGTGGTCGTGGGTTGGGGGGCGGGAGAGGAAAGAGAATTGAGGAGGAACAGAGTGCCGGGGGAGAAGGAAGGTTTTCGTGAGACAAAGCACATGGTGGTCTGGAAGGGAGCGCAGACTGCCGGAATGAAGAAGAGGTGGCAGCGACCGGGGTGGGGGATGAAGAGGACGAGGGGGGAGGGATGAAAGCAAAGGCAGGGGTGGAGATGAGGGGCAGGGGGAGGGAGCGACAGGAGCCACGCGCCTCTCTACGCTATGGAGGGTGGGCAGGTGTTGTCGCATGCTCCACCCCTTCTCAGCCACGCGACTGCCTCGCGCAGCCGGTCCGGTGTAGAGTAAGATACGATACCCCTTAGGAAAAAGACAGAGGGTCATATTAAAGCGACCTTATTCCGAGACATCCTAACGTAAATAAGCTGCTACATCTTAAAAAATTAACATAAGTATACGTTCTAACAATACTGGGGATCCATTCACACGTGTGAAATTAAATCCGTATGTAAAGGATGTTTTAGAGATACGTATTGTCAGTCGATTTACTGTCTGAAACTATTCAAACATTTTCGGCATGTTATCATGAAAGTGTACTTTATCTGTGGTTCATTGTTACATTTGTTTTCTTTATTTTTATGTGTTGTTGCTATTGCTGCTGTTTTTGTTGTCGTTTTGCTGTTACGTTGTTTGACGCAAGTTACGAGTAATTTAAACGCGTATGTGTTCCAACATCTCATTAAAATGAAAGTACAAAAATGTGTTATGACGGAAACATCGTTTGAAAAACTAACTGTAGCTATCAAACTGTAACTCAGAAAATACAAATAACTATTTTCTACATACCATACTGTCAAAGGGCTTTTATTCCTACACATTTCAGGATTCTGATAATGAATTACACATCGCCACTCTAGCACGACATCGAACACAGAAGGTCATTGTTGAAATTTTCTTTACCTAGAAATTGAAATATAAACAACAATTAATTCACAGTGATTTGTTAAAATTTTCCAACGAAAGCACTTAGAGAAGCCGCCTATAGATGAACTATATTTACGGGTGTCACTTCTGATGTGCTACACCGGGCTCAACGCGTCACAGGGAACGCTTCCTCGAGAGACGAGCATGCACGCGCCGAGCGTCGCTTCTCGTCTGCCTGCACGCGCGACGCTGAGCACACGGTGTGTGACGTCTCGCATCCAGTCTTCACAGTTCCTCTCTCTGCAACGGAATGCCGGAACTCCAGGCTGGAAGGGTAAGTAGCCCAGCATCCCTCTCATCCCGTGAAAAACTTTCACAGTTTGTGTTTTTCTCGCTTTCACGAGGCGTGAAGCTTATCGCTGCGCGTTTGATGCTCATTTGCATTACGTTCAGCCAAAATCGTCCTCACGTCTGCTTGCTTGTTTGTGTTTCGCACTCGATATCAGAAGATATGCCTCCGTTTTTCTTTAATATTTGATTGAAAATTGTTCATTTACGTTTCATTTACCGGGAAGTGTCGTTTTGTGGTCGCGCATTTATTTATTCATCTTATCAGCGACTTTTTTTTATTTCTCACTCTCGTGAGGTCTAAGAGCCTTTGTGTGGATGCTGAGCGCGCGGGTCAGTGCCAACACTATTATCTCGTTGCCAGAACGCGCGCGCTTCTTCTCCTCCCATGGACGAGTTAATTCTCTAATGGAAGTATCACTGAATTAAATACAAAATGGTGATTTTATTCCGTATTAATCGGGTTTTTCCCCCGACATTTTTCATGGGCATCTTGACTTTTCTGTACTTCCATTGTTGTCGAAGCTTTTATCACCCTTTTTTTCTATATGTCCATTGATGTGCCGAGGAGACAATGATGCTCCTACTGATGTTTGAGCAGCGCGCCATCGGGTCTCGCGGTTGATAGGATGTAGCTTGAGATCGTTTCATAATTTAAATATTTCAGATAAATATTTTAAAGATTTTCTCACATTTTGACGTAGTTTATTTTCATAGGTAATTTTTCTCCTCTTTTTATTTTTCACCTACACCCCTGTGTACGCGTTCACCATACCAGTGAAAAGCCCTGCAGTTACAATCACAGTCAAGTTAGAATACACTCGCTTACTTTCGCATGACTAAAAAAGGTTAGAATGTCATTGAGACATTTAGATAATGGTGCAACCCAAACCGTGGCATCAGAGTTTGATTGAAAAAAAGTATAAAACGGACCACTTTGCGATGCGATTTTGGCGCGATGTTTGAAATTTAAACACGAGCCCGGCAGATGAGTCCTTAATTATTCATGACGTACGAAGAAGGGACTCGTGAATAATCAATACTTTGGCATTTGTGGTCCCCCTTCAAGCCGATGCCTCCATTTGGAATCGTCTAAATTGGGAGCGCTAAATTGATCGAGGGACACATGACTGGGAAATGATTGGATTGCTCTCTTCTTGCCTGCCACGATGCCTCGGGTTGCCAACGGTCTTGGATTGATCTAGCCCTGGACCAGGACTCGCCAGTGCGACCGAGGCGTGGGAAACTATTGACTGGATTTTCGCCTTGGAATTTTGGAGCCAATTTTGCTGTGAGTCACTGGTGCCGCAAACTCCGATGCGTTTCCCCCACGAATTTGAAGAGACCTCAGTAGGTTTCCGGTTGCTCTCAGTGCTGCGACTATATGCTCTAGATTGACCAGCCATTTATTGCCTATTTTGAAAACCGCTAAAGTTTTCAACTTTCTTGTAGAGCAAGTGTGTTGTTAGCTTTGTGCTGTTGCAAGAAAGCTCTCGCAAGAACGGGCGCCGTTACTGCTAAGCATTAGTGGCATTAACTTTCCGAAAAGGCTAATCGGAAATAAAATGTATTGTACGTGAGAAGTTAAAAAGGTACTGAAATCCGACGACCGCATGTAGACCTAAATATGCGTTGGTGAGCAGGCAGTTTGGTTTAACAGGATTCTGTGGTAACTCACAAAGTGATTGCTTCTTAAGCTAATATCTACGGTCTTACGTTCTAGGGCTATCTCTAAAATGGTTCGACTAATGGTACTTTTGGCAAGTTCGCGCCAGTAAAATAACTCCTCGTCTTCATGAAAAACAGAGCTTATCAGTATTCATTACTGAGAGCTTGTCGAATCAGAAAACTCTATCCTTAGTTAAGCGACGGCAGGGAATCACTGACTTTCGCTAAATGTACATGGTAGGGTGGGATGGAATGGGGTGGTGTTCGCCTTATTCAGTTTATTGCAAATAGTGTCACAAGAAAGTACACTAATGATATATAAATCCTTGAGCGACGGCAGGGAATCACTGACTTCCGCTAAATCTACGGGGTGTGGTGTGGTGTGGTGTGGTGTGGTGTGCATTGTTCAGTTCATTGCCAGTAGTTAGTGTCACTACAAAGTGCACTCATGCCGACCCTCTAAACTTTAGAGCGCACTTCGCATTTTCTCGGGGCAGTCATTTCGAGGGTAGTCGGGCTGAATTGATTTGTCTAGGCGCCTGGACTGGTCGTGTGGCCTCTGTTCCTGCGTGTGCCATGGGCGCTGACGGCCGTAGTAGACAGTATGGTCAGCGTGGTCGTATTATGAAGAGCCGCAGGTCACCCAGAGAGCCGCCCGCTGGTCTGCTGATACAAATCGCCCTATTGCTGACAGCTCTGTCAGCCCTACTCGATGAGATGAGATGGCTGACGTACTGGATGGACCTCACGTCCAGCTTTGATCTCCACGACTTAGCGCCGCCTCTGGCGTGAAGGGTGTCTGATTGTCTGGGCGGTCTCGTCAGCTGGTCGGCTGGTTGGCTTGCCGGGGTGCTGCGTGTCTTCCGTTCTCGCATGGCTTATTTGCCCTGATCATGTTTTCATCCGTTTATCGTTCTAGTAAAATCTAGGTTTGTCATACCTAGATTCTTTTTCTCGTCTTTTTGGGAGGGCGTGTGGGAGTGTGGTTTGATTGTCTGTCCAGGCGCCTAATTTTATCTTTCCATCCGCTTGCCATTCCGATCTGACTCTCCTATTTACATGTAATATCTCGTAGCTTCTGTGTTCGATATATACACGATTTTTCGTAGTAGGCGAGAATGGCGTGGCAGGGATGACGACAACAAAGATTTCCATGATGATGCCCGTTGGTATTTATTTTACATGAAACTGACCTTAGCATCGCTGGGAAAGATTTCCGTTGGGAAAGTGGCTAGTGTCACAGGATAGTTCACTGAAATGAATGACAAAAGAAGAGCTAGTCATCTCGGTCAACGTCGGGTTAGTGTACGTCAGTCACATCGATGATGAACATGGCCTTATTGACGATATCGACTCTCACTCACAGCCACCTGCACCATTATCACGACCAAATAGCCCGGGCCACTATACATGTTCTACAAAAACAGATCCCTTGTTTTGTGTGACTACACGTTGGCGCGAGAACGTTCGTGGCGGGCTGCAGAGAGCTCGGACATGGGCTGTGACACGGATTTTCCTGTCTCTGTGGGCATCCAGCCATGTCCGGTCTGGGCCCTTTGGTCTGTCTGTCCACTCTCTCCCCTCCCATCTGTCGCCCGCCCTCTCCTCCGTCTCCTCTGTCCGATAACCACCTGCCTCCACCCCAGCCCATCCGCTATACATCTCTACCCCCTTCCCCACCCCCTGTTATCACCACTCGCCATTCGGAAAAGTCCGACAGATGACTCCATTAATAGAGACTTAGTAGTATGACTGCCCCTTAGTAGACAAAGGACGTGGTGCGCTTTGTCGAGGAGAGTAGACAAAGAAATGCTTACGTACTCAGAAGAGTTCGCATGAAAAAGGTTTTGTTGAAATGCTGTTACAGAATGTTTATTCTTATGAAGCAACTGATCACAAATTTGACATCAGTCTTCACTTGATTGTTGAAGTTGATATCAAGCACTCGCATTTTAAAGCAAATTTTCGAAGAGGACATTTCTTTCTAGTGGCACAGCATCAATTGTTTCAGGTCACAACAACCACCCTGCGATTATTGCGATTTCAAGTCTGCTGGTGAGGATTTATGAACGCGCGTTGTTTGCTCCCTTCAGAAAGAGAGAAATCTCTCAACAATTTTAAATGGCCTTATGAAGAAAATACGTAAGTCGTGATACTATAAGGTCTTAGAGTTTCTAAAAACTGATGTCTCTGTTTGGAACAGCTGAGTTGATGAGCGTCCAAGGAAATGCACTGTTTCTCCAGAAACACTTGCTGACGAGTGCTCTTCCTCTGAAGACCTTCTGCTGCCTCGCTCCGTTCGGAGTTTCTTGCCACTGACACACTAGATGAGTGGTCCATTTGCACGGTCCGTGGGGGGTAGATAAGAGTGCAACATTTTCCCTGTGGAATTCATTAAAATTAAATTTATGCAACATGAAACAATGCATGGCATGAAGTGCTCACCAGGAGATTGACGCACCAAATCAACGCTTGCGTTTCCAGCAGGAACCTGTGTCTAAATAATTATGTGGAGCGCCCTGCGGTTTGAGACCCAAATATGGGTAACGATTAAGTCGCTACGTATAACCAAGACCTATACATTTATGTGTAAATGGAGATTGCACAGGAAGAGGTTCTTAAAACCAGTTTTACTCAAAGTAACTTTGGTTTGTTTTCCCACTTCTCGTCGCCTTTGTGTGATTTCCTTCCTTCCTTTGCCCGTCAATGCGTCTTCTTGCCGTGATGGCGATCTTATCTACGCGTAATCCTCTCAAACTTCAGGCTGGGACGATCGAGTACAGCGTGCACACAAAGACGAAGTCAACAGCATAGCTCAATTACGATCAGAATCTGGCGACAGCAGGGCCTTGCAGCGCACGCCTGGCGAGACAAGGGACAGCCGCGCCCAACTTCACCTCAGTTGTCCCCTGCGCGTACGCGTAGTAAAAGCCCAAATTTAGAGCTGACGATTTTTTCGCGCCAAGACGGCCCGGACAGAAAAGCTCACGTACGCAGGAGGCTGGTTTTGAGGTCACAACCTCCGGGGCGCTCCGTCTCGGAACGCCAGCTGTGACGCTCGGAGAGCGAGCGGCACGTGCAAGAGCGCGCGCTTTTTGATGGGGCGAGGGGTAGCACGCTAAATAAATACATCATCTCACGGCCTCCAGGCAAAGAGCTTTGTGTTGCAAGGTGGTAGGGCGGACTGCCGCTCAGTTCCCTGGGGAGCTGCGTTGGGAGAGGGGGAAGGAGGTTGAAGGGGGAAAGGGTTTCTAGAAAGGGGGAGGAGAATGGTAAATGGGGGGCTGGGAGTGAGAGGGGACCCAGGAGTTGAGGTGGGGGGAAGGGGTATAGCCATGGATATTGATTTTCGTAACTATTGACTCAGCATGGCCCCCTGGATGGGTGGCAACAAGAGAAAGAACCCGTATGGAACAGACGAGGTTGGGGGTAAGGGAGGGGGATTATTAAGAAAACACCCGATGACGTGGAAGGTGAGGTGGAGGAGGGGGGTAAGTAGAACACTTCAGGGGAGTGTTGCAGCTGAAAGTGGGATGGCCCACGGCTTACAGAAGAAGAAGGTCCACAGTATTGATAACATAGCAGGTGCAGAGGGTGGGCGGAAAATTGCATCTAGTTATCGGAACGCCTCCCCAGCAGGATCATTGTCTCCCCTCTCTCGCTCCGGAAGAAAGCGTCTCGGATGACTAGCAAGGTCGTCTCTTCACGAACAGCAACGTTACTGCCTGAAAGACCCGCGGCGTCGGGGCGAAGAAAGCACAATGCACCAGGAGTCGAGATGGATGCACTCTAAGTTCCTGCACCAGCGAAAGCTGACGGATGATGTCTGGCTGGTCACACAGCGCCAGCAAAGCGTGAGGGAAGTGAACTGGTAGGTTCAGCCCGCACCAGTTTTCTTGCGATTGCGTCGATGCGCACCATTGCCATTTGCGGAAAGGAACAAGATGAAGACAATGTGAGCACCGAGGTCGGGAGTAGGGGTATAGAGGGTAGCTAATATGAATTCAGGCAAAAGGCAGGCTTCGTTTCATTCAGCTGGCAGGAATTCATGCAAAAGCATCTATATGTCCCAGAAAGAAGATTGTTACGGTTAAAAAACGAAAATGGATGCAACACCTTCTCCTGCACTCAAACTATTGTTGACGTCAAAAACGAGACGGAATTTTAAGGGTACACTTCAATTTTCGTCTACCCATTCAGTGGAAGAGGTTCCAGAGGTGTGTGTCAAATCATTCCAATACAACACGGAAACCTGCAAAGTAATATTGGTCACAGTATATTAGTCTTATTTGACTGTGAATATGTCCCTCAAATCTGCACGTAAACACCTTCAGCTTTTAAGTATTGAATAGACTGCGAACAGTTTATTTGAGTTAAAGTTTGCAAATCGTTATTTACGTGTTCGATAAAATAAAAATTATTGTACTCTATAGAAATTTTGAGTATCTCAAATAAACTACCTAGCAGCGCTGAGGGCAACATCACATCTTAATAGAGCATGTGCTTCAGTATGGCATAAAAGAGTACCTACAGGGGTGGTGGAATAAAAAAAAATTCCTCTTCGTGTAACTGAAAAGGTATACAAGTCACGTCACGTGTGTGCTACACATGCATGTAAATGAGTATCATTGTTAGAAAAAAAACTTATTATAGCGATATACTCAACGATTTACACTATGAAAGTAAATTCTGCAGAGCTACAGAATTTTCCAAGCACACTCAATTAGCACAATGGTTTATTTGCAGATGCAAACGGCAGATGTTCACATTATTCACCCCTTTCCATAATCAGAACTCAGGCTCACTGCCCCAAGAGTAGACTATCAGCCTCTTTTGGCAGGTAGAGATGGCTGTGATTGGGTATGATAATTCCTTCGAGAAGGGTCCACATTTCTGTTACTTATCAGTTTACCTTCGTCTCATCGACGATTATACTCGAATGGGAGAATTAAAAAGAAAAAGAAATTCTCTTTGGCCCAAGAGAATATCTGGCCGTGAAAAGGTACGCCCGATTCGTCGTCAATAAAACTCTTGTTACATAGAAGGTGCTGCTTTTCGGAAATGAAATCGTGTCGCTTTCACAAGTTTCTAGAGTCGCGGTTGACAGTAGATAACATAAACACGTAAACCAGACCGTGCAAAGCGAAACGTTGCAGATGTCAAGGGGAGGTAAATCGCACCACAACCTTCCCAGTGGCAGGGGCCCATTGCGGGAAAGACCCCGAAAAGCCTTCACGTAGATCACCACGCGCGGCTCCATGCATGGCTGGACGCCTTTCGAGGCCCGCAGCCTGGGCCTCGTCACCGAGGAATAGCGAGCAAAGGGCCGAGGTTTGTGGGGGGCACCAGGACACAAAGCGAGCGAGCCAGGCAGGGGCGCTAATCCAGGGGTCGCAGGTGCACGCTTTGTGCTCCTGGACGGGGCAGGGGAGAGGCAACTCTCCGGGGGCTGACACCTGTTCACGCCTCCAGCATGCCTGTGTGTGACAGTAAACTACCGTGAGGGGCTAGCGGGACTCGAGTGCTCTAGCGCTGGTGTCCTGACAACTTAGTTGCCCTTGATGGAAAATGACAGTTCCGAGACTCTTAGATGCTGTGAATGTTGTGTTTTTTTGTGATGGACGTGTATGAAAGCTCTGATTGTGAACGTAGGTGGTTTGCTACACTGGACACTATATGAAACAGTTATAAGCGTTTTACAACAGCGCAGATAACTGTTTGTATGTGATGGACGATTGTGGTAAAGCGTGAGGATGGAAGGGTGAGCACTTACGTGATTGCATGGTCAAACCCCCTGTCGGCAAAGCATCGAGTGGTCATCCTTCGTCGTCGTCTCACATAGACGTCATTCTATGGCACTTCTGTTTAAACTTTCAAAAAGCAGTGGAAACCATTCTGTAACTAAGCCTTCAACGTGATAACTACTATTTTACGAGACTGCCTATTTAACTTGTTGCAATTTTTTGTTTTTTAAATAATAAAGTTTCGCTGTATTCAAGTTCATCATAAGTAATGTCAATTGTTTGTCCTTCATGACGTGTTTGCGCTAACGCTGAATCGACAAAAGCTGTTGAAACAAATCCACGCAGTGATTCGCGAAAGACAATGCATTGACGCATAGTGTACAGTCGATCATTCAAAAGGAAACACTGATGTATGACCAAATGTAAAGAACAGTTTATTTAGCAACGGATTTGTAAACAAGCTCACAGCTGCCTGCAATATTCCCAAGTTTACACGTGCGACACAGGGTTGAACTGCTCCTGCTTGAGGCCGAAACCGCCTGATTCACTCCTCGTCCTATAGATACACTTCCGTCACTGTGCAATTTTCCCCATAGCCCAGTAGAGACATTCGACACGGCCATTTCTCAAGTGCCGGAACACCGTGGCAACGAGCTCACAATCACCCGTTCCTCGCTAACCTTTAAACACCCATACCGGGTACAATGGGCACCCGACCTCGCCATGAAGAGCCACATGGCCATTCGGGGTGGATGACCTTTGCCTGCCCGGGGCCCACGAGGGTAGGAGGCGTAGCCATCGATCATTCTCGGGTGGATGAATTGCCGGACACCCGCAAACACAACCCGATCTTTAAGTACACACTGGGAGAAAGTGCCACCATAACTCACTTCAACTGCACAGCCTGTAGTCCAGGAAAATGACGTAGATGGGAGCATGGATGTGGAAAAACAGATGAACGAGAGGTGGAGTGGAGGTGAAGAGGGTGGGCGTTGGGTGGGTGGAGGTGGGGGAGAAGACTTACAGTAATGAGGGGATTTTGCCGAAAGACGCAAGGAAAATATTGTAGAAAGTGGTAGGGGGGAAGCGAAGATTAAAGATGACAAATATATGTTACATCATTGTTAAGGCATAGGAATTGTAAAGAGAGACAGTAGACCAAAGAATGACCCGGCGAGTATGGAGGGAGCGAGAGACGGAGAGCAACAGAAGGGAAGCGGACGAGGGGAAAGCCGAGAGATGGAGGGGGAGGAGGGGTGGGGATTGTCAGAGTTGGAGGGTGCGGGCTGGAAGCCGTAGGGGACGACAGTGCGGGGTAAAGGGGCGAAGTTAGGGACCTCTAAGGCCGTTGAACCTTGAACACAGGTCGTGGTCTCTCCAGGCCCCTCTCCGTCAGCCAAACACCCCCATGGGTCGGAGAGGAAGACGAGCCCATGTTTTCATACGTCTCTGTGCGGGTTCCCATCCAATAAAAACTGCCTTCCTCTTGAGGAAGGAACACGGCTGCTGTACAGAAGCAGAATGCAACCTGTCATCAAAGGTTTATATGACAGACAAGAATGTTTTTGTCGAGGGAAAAGAGCGAGTCTTCCACAGGATTGCGTGTGGGTCTGCAAGAGGAAGATCAGCTGTCACCGGTCCTCCTAAAGTATTGATAAGTCGGTCCGATAACTTTGACGACTTTCGGATTATTGCATCACCACAAAGTGCAAAGAATTTCCTTCACTGTATGACCCTGCATGTTAAACACTATAAGTATGTGCAGCGATTGATGAATGCCTGTGAGAATACTTGTATACTGAAAATGGACGTATAGACAACACTAAAAAGAAAGAAAGAAAGAAATACCTGGCCCGTATCCTGAGCGGCGAGTTATTTTAACCCCCGTTTTATCTCTAAACTCAGACGATTCCAACTGTCTGTTCCACTCGCCCTTGACTGGAAACCAGTATATATAGCAAAGCGCAACCTAGGATCCTCTGACGAGTGTACCTTATCTAACCGATCAAGATAACCTGGGGTTAGGGGATAAATCGAGTGTTAAAAAAGATAAATCGCCGTTCTGGATACGGGCACTGGTTGCAACGAAAGTCTACAGAGAATGAACAGTTTCATTGACTTAAAGTAATGCCTTCAATAGACAACAGAAATGCACAATACGTGTAAATGGGAGTCTTCCATTAATTAACAGTGACACCACGCTCTATACACATTCACTTGCAAGTAAGACAACATCAGCCTAATGACGAGGTGGGATGTTGCGCAGACAGTTTTTGTTGTTTTTCTTTTGCAGTGGAAATTACGCAGCCGTCCTGTATACGTCAAAAACAATAATTTATCTATGAATTTGCAACCTGAAACCTGCAAAGTATATGACGTAATGATTCATCTGTCTCAATCGAGTAAAATATCTAACTTGCTCATCTGACTCCCATCGGCGCAGATGCTGTAAATCTTCATCTGACCGAAGTATCAGGCAGACTCAGTTTGAGAGGGCCGGTGACGACTAACCGTTTGAAGTGGCATCGCCCACCTATCGGCGCGTGTGTACTTGTCGTGCAGCTCCCATCCTGAAGTACCCACTTGGCGTTTTGAGATAAGCCGTCTTGTGTTGGCAAATAAACAGTGCTTACGCTCCAAAGAGAAAAACACCGCTATGGTCAATACGTGTGCGTGGGTTGTATGCACGTCGGGCGGCCGATCTCCCGATTGATCGTCGTAGGGAGCAGTGCACGACTGCAGTTTTGAACAGTTTTCAGTGCCTCAGTAGAATTGTTTGTCTCAGATTCGACTGTGGGCGGAGCGATGCGAGGGGTTAATTGCTATGGGACTTCTCGCCACAGGTGAGAAACAACACGGCAAAGGTCGACGGCTGAAGTGCTTGCTGCCCCTGTGGTCAGGCGTCAAACTATGCAGAGGACGGGAGCATTGTGGAACAGAAATGAGTGTCTTTGGGCTTTGTTTCATGTCATTCGTGCAAGTACGGGGCAAGGAAAAACGAGGAGAGGGAAGGAGGGAGGGAGCAAAGGAGCGAGGGACTGAGCAAGGGAAGGAGGAAGAGCAGCATTACGACAAACGCAGCAGCGCATCCATGATAACAACAATGACAACACAAGCATATCGAGAGTCAGAATACGAAAACACGGAAATCGTTGGAGTATTGTCACTGAAAGTCTAAACAGAAATGCATACGCATTAGGGAAGCACATGAACATGTACAAACCGAGCAATGGAACGTTTTTTATCAAATGAACACGTGACGAAGGAAAATAGGTTGATTTATTCGTTGATATCCGTTTGGTTTTCCCTGTTTCATTAACAGAACACCGGCTTAAATGGATGGTTTACGATATTGGTGTATAGAGGAGTGCCTATAGGCGAGTGCATGTGTTTGCCTACGAGCTACAGAGGCGGACATGCAGCGGGGAACGGTCCTAACGGGAACACTATGAGGAGGCACTTAAGTGGCCCTCGAACCCCGTTTACCTCCATATTTACAACCTTTCACCGCACAAGAGCCAGTTGACCAGGAAGAAGAGGACTTTGCTCCTCTTCAAACATCCTCTCGCATCGGACGGCTTCCTCGCTGTGCCAGGAGTTGTCTCCTCAGACCTCGCACCATCGAGGAGTACAACAGAGCACCTGGTACCGACTGTCGCTTGAGAGCAGCCCAAGGGGCCGATAATTGATTTGTAGCGGCTGTGTGACAGAGTTATTGCTCTTCGCTGGGCACCGGGCGTGAATTTGCGATCTCAGGAGGACGCTGGGAGCTCTTAGCGGGACGACAGGATGCGGTCTCTCTACGTGTTGAGTGTGAAATGATCTTTATCCTGAAGCGGATTAATAGGTACAAGGGGATGTTTTTCTGCGTGAGTGCAATGCGTTTTCTCGTTTGTACACCAGTGGTTATTACGCGATAGGGACGAAGGGAAATTGCATGCCTTTTGCGGTGTCAGTCACTGGTTAAAGTCCTTGCAAAGGAGTTGTAATTGAATGACTTTTGTCTTGGTGCGGAAACTAGCTTTCCTTTCTGGTTTTATTCATCTCAGGTAGCGTGAACTCGTTGCTTCAAAATATTTTTGTGTGGTTTCCATGATGTAAATTTCGAAGAAAATTTTATGTCGTGTCTGCCCTCTCGTTATACACACTATGCCCCCATGTGAGTTTTTGTTTCCACATGCGGACGGTCTATCTTCAGTTTAAATTGTTCTTGCTTGGATGCGATGGTGTCATTGATTTAGTCAGTCATTGTAAATAGTGTTTCGGAGTTTGACGCCGAATTTCGATACTCATCTTGTTAAGCAATGTAAACGAAAAGTTTGAGGAGTGTCATGACTATTTTTCAAATCAAAAGACAGCTAATCAACAACAAATTCAGAAGAAGAAAACAGTTACCAAAACATTTTCAAGAGAGAGTTATAGAGCCAGAGATGCAGATTCCAAACCCGGAAAAGTTTGAGGATAGACAAAGGGACATGTGATTAGGACCCACAGAGACTACAGAGGATAGACAAAGGGACATGTGATTAGGACCCACAGAGACTACAGAGGATAGACAAAGGGACATGTGATTAGGACCCACAGAGACTGCAGAGGATAGACAAAGGGACATGTGATTAGGACCCACAGAGACTGCAGAGGATAGACAAAGGGACATGTGATTAGGACCCACAGAGACTACAGAGGATAGACAAAGGGACATGTGATTAGGACCCACAGAGACTACAGAGGATAGACAAAGGGACATGTGATTAGGACCCACAGAGACTACAGAGGATAGACAAAGGGACATGTGATTAGGACCCACAGAGACTACAGAGGATAGACAAAGGGACACGTGATTAGGACCCACAGAGACTACAGAGGATAGACAAAGGGACATGTGATTAGGACCCACAGAGACTACAGAGGATAGACAAAGAGACATGTGATTAGGACCCACAGAGACTACAGAGGATAGACAAAGGGACATGTGATTAGGACCCACAGAGACTACAGAGGATAGACAAAGGGACATGTGATTAGGACCCACAGAGACTACAGAGGATAGACAAAGGGACATGTGATTAGGACCCACACAGACTACAGAGGATAGACAAAGGGACATGTGATTAGGACCCACAGAGACTACAGAGGATAGACAAAGGGACATGTGATTAGGACCCACAGAGACTACAGAGCAAAGCGCCGCCCAGAAGAGGCGAATGCGGCAGCAGCACGAGCATCAGCCTCCAGGACGGAGGCAACTGGTGGTGAGGAAGATTCGGAAGTAACGGGTAGATGACTCCATACCCCAATACCCTCATGAGAGGCTCCCGTATGCAAATGAGCTTTCCACCCCGCTTTGTCGCACGTGCGACAGGTGGCGCGCCTGTTCAGGGTGTGAGATTCATATTCGGTATCACCACCCCTCCCTCTCTTCCCTCCTTTTATGTACAGTCATCCCCTCCCTCCACTTTTCCTCTGCCCCCACCCTCTGTCTCCTCCCACGGTTTTCTGCCCCATTCACCCTCCCCTTCCCCCTTCACCCCCTCCACCCCCACCCCCACCCCCCCCCCCTCGCCTCGCTACGTCGTAAACAAGAAGAAGAGAGAAAAATAAAAAGATTTCAGCATAAATACTTTTTATGTAAATATAGACTATTTTTTCCTTCCATTACTTTTTGTTTCTCTGCATTTATTGAATAATTAAAGTGCATTGATTATAATGCGCGTGCGTCCCTACAAAACAAAACTGTCTTACTCTCAAGATAATATTGGAGACCAAAAAAGTGTGCAAAATCAATACAGCGTTTTTTTCCCTCTCACTGCAGTCGTTTAATGAATGGGATGATCAGCGATGTAAAATACGAGAAAAAAGCGGCTAAAACTACGATTATATGAACAATATTTGTTTGGAATGGTTACGGGAGACGGGAGCTGTATGAAGTGGGACGTGAAGTTTTGGGGGAGACAGTGACAGCTACACCATCCATTCTAGTGGTTCACAGCACACCTGGCGAGAAGGGGATGTATTGTGGCCGTATCCATGTCAACGCAAGTGGCAAGATTATTACCTGCCTCCGCTTCTCGGCGCAACAAAAGCAGGGAGACTATTCTACCCTGCCTCTAGGGCAAGGTGACTTTGAGTTGCGTCCCCTGATGGGGGAAACTCGAGTGTGTCCTTCCGTAGCGGTTCACGCTGAGATCGCACTTGCCTGCAATGTCCGCTTTCGATAAGAACAGTTCTCGCCCAGTGCGGAGCTGTGTCAGGAAGAAAAGAGTACTCTCTCTCTCTCTCTCTCTCTCTCTCTCTCTCTCTCTCTCTCTCTCTCTCTCTCTCTCTCTCTCTCTCACTCTCTCTCTCTCTCATAGATTGTTTGTGATTTCATTGATTTTCTCGTCTTAAACAACTAGGAACAGTGGCATGACCTATAATCAAATAAATTATTTGTAGTTGATTTGAGAGCTACCTTTTGCTTCAGATTTTCCTCATCAGGTTGAACAAAACACTTTTATAGTCGGCAAAGTTTTAGTATCAAACATCTTTCATGACTCATTCAATACCCTTCATACAAAACTTAACGAAAGTAATAAACTGGCCAATATATGAATCCAAGCACACAACACATTTTGAAGATAAAATACAGAAGATTTCGGAGTCAAAGTTTGCACAGAAGTGGTACCTATAACTTACTACACTACTGTGTTCTGCTTGCAATAGGAATTATTTTCATGTGACTTTTCATTGTGTTTGCTACAGGTGTTTCGCCCGTGGGTCCCTGACGCGTCAGACCTAGTGCAAGATCCGCCGTCAGACCCTTGGATGGAAGGTGAGTGGCCATTATAGCTTTTATTCAGTTTGCTTCACCCACCATGTCTTTCTAAAAGTCTGCGAGGATGCGTTTCCCTTCATTGTCTAGGATGGTCCGAGTACTTTGGTTTTTTCTCGTAGGAGTCACGATCTGGTTGTGCTGCTTTCGTTTTTCGGTTACAGGCCAGCATGCCACTGTGTCCATCGGCGCGAGGGTGTAACTGATGTAAAAAGGACTATGTTCTTTGCTTTTGTGTGTGCAGCTGTCGCTTTATGGTAGGTGAACAGTCGTCGAGAGATTTCGTCTAAAACTTTCAATGCCTCGATCTCTTTCTCACCCAGTCTTTTAACTGTTGCCCGCTTGTATGTTTGTCTATGTGACTATCTGTCTGTGTCTGTTTTTGTGTGTGGAGGAGAACGTTTTCAGTACAAGACTTCATTTTTTTAAGTATGTGAAACTTTGAAGAATGTTGTCCATCTTCCAAGGCCCTTGATCCTTCCGTCCGTCCGTCCGGTCCGTCCGGTCTCTCCGTCCGTCCGTCTCCTCTCTCTCCTCCTCTCTCGTCTCCTCCTCTCTCTCTCTCTCTCTCTCTCTCTCTCTCTCTCTCTCGTCTGCATCTGTGTCGTCGTTCTCACTCTTTATTGCTTTCGTGTGTTTACATGAGAGCGTATCTTGTTTGTATCGAGTCTGATTGGCAGGGTGTGCCTCAGGTCCTCGTACTCTTTGTCAACTTTAACGCCACATTTTGATTGTAGACACGCGTGCATATGCTTGCTTGTGTTTACTCGAGTACTCACTGTCAACTTTAACGCCACATTTTGATTGTAGACACGCGTGCATATGCTTGCTTGTGTTTACTCGAGAGCATTGTGCAGTCAAACCTCAATCTGTGAATTCACCTAGTCCAATTTTCCTCACCTCACCAACGTCTTAACCCCCATCAAAGTGTCACCCTTCGCGCCTTGAGTGAGGCTGACAGAGCGATCACAGCCTTTGCAAACACCGTGCAGGCTGAAGTGCGAGCAATCCTCTGGTCATCAAGTGGTCAAGCCATGGTCACTTCGCGGCGCTGGCCTCTCTTTCTGAATGGAGAGCTTGTGACCCCTGACTCCTGCCACGCCCTCCGTCTGTTTGTTTGGGTCTTCTCTCACGAGTCGCTCACACCATCAACGTGTCGTTATCCGCTTTGCTCCGGCGTCTTTCTCCAGGCGTGCTGGTGTGGTCAGAGCGGATCAGCGCACGGTGCCAGAGTTCAAGGTGCTTCATTCACTGCAGTGGTACTACTGGGCCTAGTCGACGAAGATCAAATCATTGACTGATTCTTGAATGCTATACTCGCCATGTGTCCCGTCGTGACCGCGTGCGTGGTGTTGTTCTGTGGTGCGTCATTCCCTGGTCACAAACTTCTTCATCCAGTGTTGTTAGCAGTTTCTGATTTCAGACATTGAAGGAAGGCTGACTGATTCTTGAATTTTCCCTGGTATGCTTGTGACAGGATTTTTAATTGGGACTTTATCCCTTGTCCACCAACCCCCACCCCGTCCCCACCTTCCTTTTCTCTTAACGCCTAGGGTGTTTCATGATGGCTGATGACATTTCTGTATATTTCACTGGTATATTGAAGCACAGTTGATCTGGGGGAAAATATTGAATGCATTCTATCGATAAAGAATGAGGATTTGCATTGTCAGGACACAGACGTATCAATAAATAAAACTTTTCCATGTAATTGTTATTGCCGCGACGAATGATGGGGATTTTATGACCTGCCCATTCAAAGTTTGAAAAAAACACACACCTGCCAATGCTTGTGAAATCAGTGTTCATGGACAAAGCATGCTGCAACGACACCTTTCGTTCATGCACTCTTCCGTTCCACATGCGCGCACATGAACGAAAACGGAGAAAGACGCGCACATGAACAAGCATCAGCATCCAAACCATTAAAAGGAAAGTATGTTTATTTTCGTGCCTACACAAATAAAAGTATGTTATGCCGACTATCAGAGAGACACGTCTGGGATGTCAGCTCTTCGTTTGCACATAATTATTGCCCACTCCCCATCGTCCTCACGCAAACCCCGCCCCGTCAGATAGCACCTGCAGCTCCAGGCTGAGTCCGATTGGTCAGCTAGAGGTCAGTCAAGCCTTGTCTTGGCCAGCCTGCGGTTCACTGGATCCTGAGACTTCTTAATCCTGGCCAGACCTTCTGTTCAGTCCAGCCTCCTGAGGGAACGCTGACTCCTGCACCTCCTGTCACTTCGGTCCTGCCCTCCGCATTCTCTCCCTTTGTCCCCGTTCACGTGACACGCGCTGCCACCACGGCGCACGCACTGAAAAAGCAATTACCTCCCTTGGCCGAGCAGCCTTCAGAGCGCCACCTGTTGCGCGAGATGCGCGTCCTCTACAGGTAGAAATGGCGACGCCGCGCCAGGACGTGAGTTGCTACCTGTGGCGGACGATAACTCTGATTGATCAGCCTGTTGCGTGAAACAACCAGGTGTGGCCAGCTACCGGGATTGTTATTTCCCTGGAAATGTAGGACGTGCAACATTTTGGCCTGCAAAACTGTGATCATGCTTTAGGTAGACTTGTGTTTGACAAAAGTCATCCTGTAGTATTTCCTGGTCAACATAAATGTATGAGATGGATAGCTACGCATATAAAAATCACATATACGAAATAGAGAATTCTCTCTCTCTCTCTCTCTCTCTCTCTCTCTCTCTCTCTCTCTCTCTCTCTCTCTCTCTCTCTCTCTGTTTTTACATGTCTGTTTGTCTCAGTCTCAGTCTGTGTCTCTGACTCTGTCTTTCTGTCTTTCTTTCTGCCTGTCTTAATCTCTCTCTCTCTCTCTCTCTCTCTCTCTCTCTCTCTCACACACACACACACACACACACACACACACACACACACACACACACACACACACACACACACACACACACACACACACACACACACACTGAGTTTCGAGCTTTCTTCGTCCGGGGCATCTCGGAATCCCAAACCCTTCCTTTTCTTCAGCACCACTCTTGCGAAAAATTGCGCCCAATTGCACGAATAATTAGGGTGATAAGATCGAGAGGAGATAGGGAGATAGAGATGGGCTGTGTAGGACTACCCGTCTGTCAGAAGTAAACATAGGGGGATAGAGATGGGCTGTGTAGGACTACCCGTCAGTCAGAAGTAAACATAGGGAGATAGAGATGGGCTGTGTAGGACTACCCGTCTGTCAGAAGTAAACACAGGGATGAGATGGGATTCTCTTTCCCAAACTACGAACGCCATTTGTCGCGGGCGACAGGTCCGGGAGGAGATGATGTCCACGTAACGGAAGCGTGACACTAATTCCTGCGCTCACCAGACGGCGCTGCGTGAGGAGGACGCCACCTGTTGCAGACAGTGTCACGTGATGCGGAGATGGCGGGCCGACCCCTGGTGGCGGACTGTGACATGTGGAGACAGGCGAGGTGTCAGTGGGATTAGCATCTGTGCGAATCGGCCTCAAGTCTTTCTTAATTTGCCTTCGCTTCGTCAACCTCTGGCACTTGTAGCAGTGTAGACTCTTAGCAAGACCTTTTGAAGAGAATGATGTTGTATGTATATTTAAGATCTAAAAAAATTCACAACAGCAACAACAACAACGATGATGATGACGAGGACGAGACGAGATAACTTTTACAAAGACAATAACGAAAATGGCATATGTTGGTTGTGAGTAAGTTGGTGTTGCTAATGCCAGGTGCAGAAATCCGAAGTAGTAAGAGACTCTGAAATGCATGCAGCTATTATCTTTACCTTCACCACCACAATCACCACTCCCATCGTACAAGCACCAGCAGCATCATTGTCATCATCATTGTCAACACCATGACTTTTATTTACCATTCCTCCTCCTCCTCCTCCTCCTCCTCCTCCTCCTCCTCCTCCTCCTCCTCCTCCTCCTCCTCCTCCTCCTCCTCCTCCTCCTCCTCCTCCTCCTCCCTCTCTCCTCCTCCTCCTCTTCCTGCCTCTCCTACTCCTCCTCCTCCTCCTCTCTCCTCCTCCTCCTCCTCCTCCTCCTCCTCCTCCTCCTCCTCCTCCTCCTCCTCCTCCTCCTCCTCCTCCTCCTCCTTTCTCTACTCCTCCTTTCTCTACTCCTCCTTTCTCTACTCCTCCTTTCTCTACTCCTCCTTCTTTCTCTACTCCTCCTTCTTTCTCTACTCCTCCTTCTTCCTCTTCTTCTTCTTCTTCTTCTTCTTCTTCTTCTTCTTCTTCTTCTTCTTCTTCTTCTTCTTCTTCTTCTTCTTCTTCTTCTTCTTCTTCTTCTTCTTTCTCTACTTCTTCTACTTCTTCTTTCTCTTTCTTTACTTTTTCTACTTCTTCTTTTTCTTTCTTTACTTCTTATTTTCTTCCTTCTCTACTTCTTCTTTTAGCTGCTACTACTGCTGCTGCTGCTACAGCTACTACTACTACTACTACTACTACTACTACTACTACTGCTGCTGCTGCTGCTGCTGCTACTGCTGCTGCTGCAGTTACTACTACTAATATTACCACCACCACCTCTACTACTACTACTAGTACTACTACTATCACTATCACTACTACTATTACTACTACCACTACTACTTTTTTCTTCTTCTACCATCACCGACACTACCACCACCACCACTACCGCTACTACTACTACTACTACTACTACTACTACTACTACTACTACTACTATTACTACTACTACTGCTACCACTACTACTACCATTACTACTACGACCACCACCACCACCACCACCACCACCACCACCACCACAACCATCACCACCACCACCACCACCATCACCACCACCACCACCACCACCACCACCACCACCACCACCACCACCACCACCACCACCACCACCACCACCACCACCACCACCACCACCACCACCACCACCACCACCACTACTACTACTACTACTACAACTACAACTACAACTACTACTACTTCTACTACTACTACTACTACTACTACTACTACTACTACTTCTACTACTACTACTACTACTTCTACTACTACTACTACTACTACTACTACTACTACTTCTACCTCCACCAATGCCACCACCACCACTACTGCTACTACTACTACTACTACTACTACTACTACTACTACTACTACTACTACTACCACCACTACTACTGCTACTTCTACTACTACCACTCCTATTACCACCACTACCACTACTACTACCACTACTACTACTACTACTACTACTACTACTACTTTTACTACCACTACTACTACTGCTGCTACTACTACCACTACTACTACCACTACTACTACCATCACTACTACTACTACTACTACTACTACTACTACCACTACTACTACTACTATTACTTCTGCCACTACTGTTTCTACAACCACCCACCATCATAACCATCGCTTCTTCTTCAATGTATCCCGCTGCTGCTACTGCTGCTACCATGGATGGTATTTCTGGTCTTACTTCCTTTCTCTCACGTATAATGAGAGTAATTTACGCCAGCCCCAAAGTTTTGACATGTGTACCATCTGCGCGTGTCTGAGAAATCCTCGCAAATGCACACGACGCGATCTAGAGATGGTGTGAAGATATTGTACCTCAGGGATTCTGAGAAGGAAGCACCAACAAGCACAGTAGTTTGATAGCTGTCTTGCCTCCTATCTCTCCAGCCATCTCTCCTCCATCCTCTACTTATCCCCAGGTCCTCTCTACCCTTCTCCATCGGACACCTCCTGCACTCCTGCACTCCTGACCCCTCCTCCCAATACTCCTTCACATCTCGTCTCCTGCTCGCCCACTCCCCACCCCTTCTTGCCCCCACCCCCTACTTTCCACCTAGAGCGGGCGGAATGAGGTGCGAGCACCCGCCTCATGAGGCGACCATCTTATCAGCCAATTGAGATGGACGCTGTTTTGACAACATCTGCCTTGGCTTCGTTTATTCGACTCGCCTCCTTATCGCCTTTGTCATTGCTTGGGGGGCGCTTGTTTGGCGATGGAGACGGGCTTCCTGGTGCCCAATTGCACTCGGGGCGGTGCCGGACAGACAGAGCGGCCAGCAGCTGCCAGGAGGCCTGTGACAGCATGGCACGAGTCTTCTGCGGCGTCAGACATGGCGTTGGGAGATACAGCAGCAGGGTTCGCTGAGGACTCAAGCGGTGCATCTCATACAGAGGAGTGTTCGTGTTTGCTCTTTTCTAATAGTCTTGTCTTCAGGCTGGAAACGCCGTAGAGAGGGAATCGGTTATAAGCACGAGAATGATTTCTGTGTTGTGCAGATGTCTCGACACAGGAAAGCTGACTGTCGTATATAAGAGAGAGAAAAGAAGTATTGGAGACCTTTGTCCAACTTCAAAAATGTATTCCAGAGCTTTCGGGGCCAAGCAGGCTCCTTCATCAGTGAAGTGAAAGACTATGTGCGAACATGTAAATATATGCCCTGTCGTATATAAATTGAAGCACGTAGGGTTCCATTTGAAGCCATTAGGCCGGTATAGATAACAAAAAAGATCTTCCCTGAATCTGAGCTGTCCGATGCAAAAAACATGGCTGCTAAGATATTAAATTTTTTAAAAATAAAATTGCTTTAGTGATTGAAACACTTTCCTGATATTGAGCCGAGAGTCTGCGGGGGACAGAAAGTAATGTATTTTCATCGCAAGCTAGAACGGAAGCGGCGACCTCTCTGTGAGCGACTGCATCCTTTAACCACTGAGCCAATGAGATTTTTGACGCAGTTTTTCTCTATTGCCAGTTCACAAACCCTTCACTCTGCGTTAGAAACTTCCAGCCACAAACGCAGACAGGCATGCAAGCATAGTTGAAAATTATGTGCAAATGAAGGACAGATCTAGAAGTCCATTGATCAGGGATTAAAGCGTAAAGTGACGGGAGATACATCGCTGTATGAAAACCGCACCTTTATCTTTCACGTACAGGAACGACTGCATTTTCGTGAATGCACGCAAACGTGTGAGCACAAGCACTTATAGATACATGTACGTATATGCGAAACCTTATGGACGCACGAAAGAAGGAAAGGCAGAGGGAAATTTTTTTCTTGTTTGTGTGTGTGGAGGGTGCGGCTGTTACAAGTTACGGAGATCATCTCTAATCCGTGTCTTTATGTGAAAGCTGCTGTGTTCACTTCCACGTGACAGGTGGATCACATACGTCAACACCTCTGCTGTGTTCGGCCCCGTAATTTGCATTAAATATTCATGAAGAGACTGACACCACGTTTCTCCCAGCAACAAAGCTACAACTTGGAAACTTTAAAGCACAACACAGGCTTGGTCTGTGTTCGCTCAGCGCCAGGCAATCAGTATTCATTGACGTTGGCGCCTTGAATCCCTCTTTGGTGGAGTTCAAAGCAGTCGTCATTTGAGCCAGTGTTGTTGCACATTCATAATGGTCAACCTGTTTTGGGTACAGATGACTTATTATTTGCAGGGCAAAAACTGAGTCACGTCATGTCCCGAAAATATTTTGAAGGATTCCTTTGTGCGTGTGCTCCATTTGCTTGCTTCTTTGTCTGTGTTGCTTTGCATGCATCAGCTCTCTACAATTCTTGACTGACACTACTGTCGTTGTTTTCGGCAGTCGTACCTTTTTTGTGAAGATTACTTCACAAGGCGAGAGATGGACCAATAGGGAACTCACGTGATGAAATTGGCAGGATACGTCACAAGATGTTTAAATGTAAAGGCATGCATTACAGGTACTGTATTGTCATAGGAGGGAATGTCCTGACTCCAATCTGTGAGTGTAAGGGCTCACCAGTCTCGAGACCGCAGTGCCAAACTTCTGACTGTTTGACGAGCGACTGCCTCATTTGGCTCGATCAAAGACTGTTGTTCATTGCGGAACTACATCTAGAAAAGAAAAGAAAAATTGTTTAGAAGTGTCCCTTTATTTCCATGGACAAGTTTCGCGGTAAAATAATGATCACCAATTCTGCCCGAATAGCTTGCGTAATCACACGTGCAGACAAGAGCGATAGCAGGCACACGCGCACACTCATACAAAGATACACTCGTAAACACACACACGCACACACACACACACACGCACAGACACACACACACACACACACACACACGCACACACACACACACACACACGCACACACACGCACGTGCGCGCGCGCGCGCGGGCAACATATCAAATAGACAATCTATTGATTGCATACGAACCGTTCAAAACACTCCTCGTTTCTATGGATACGTGCGGCCCTCACCTTCGGCC
>JAWQFJ010030972.1:30000-32500 GCA_034096865.1 Theodoxus fluviatilis
TGCATTGACGCCGACTCGTCATATTTCAATAGTAGTTTTCCATCAAATGGGCCATATTTGCACGAAAACCTCCCAGGAAAATTAAGGTGACTGCTTGGATTGCTCCCGAGGTGTCTGCACGATTTCGCTCCCAGCGCGTCGGGCTGGTTGCGGCAACACATGAAGCAAATGTACGAAGTTGTTCGATATCAGACTTCTGCAGTAGTAGGTGAAAGTTAAGATAAGGATCAGATGTACCTTTTTGGGAGATGGGAGGCGTCACTGCGTTCGTATCGCGGTGCACGTGCACATCACTTTGAGGACAAAGCTGCTCAATGGGGGCCAGAGAATTGCTGGGCCTGTGAGATGGTTCTCTCTTTTATGACCCTCTTCCCTGAACCCCCCTCTCACCCCCCGATCCCTTCCCTCTCCATTGGTGCCGTACTTTCTCTGCTTGAGTGTCTGGCTTCAAACGATTTTCATAAACCCCAACCGACTCTTTGCCTGACTAGTGTTCTATGCTAACCGCGTGCAAAAGCCATTCGGAAAAACGCCGTTCCCTTTTCAAAAAAAGAAGAAGGAAAAGAGCGAAAGAGCGCATAGATGTTCAAGTATACACGCCTTGATATTCATGCATGCATGTTAAGTGAGTGAATGCAGAGCATGTGATCAGGGTGGATCCTTTGAGAGAAGCAAAAATCAGCGGTTACAAGGGGATATGTTGGGGGAACTCAATGATGTACTTTATCAGAAAAATGCATCAAAAATGGTTGCACATCACTGATGACAAAACATCCCGAGGAGATGTAGTTTTTATCCCTGCAGTGAGCAGCATTCCGGCCTGTCACATCACACGGGGAACATGACGGAGCAAGTTTTGGTTACATGTTTGCAATTTTAAGAAAGTGGCAGGCTAGCCATCAAGTTATGGCAAGGCAGGGACTGATGAATAAGCGTGGGTACGGTGGTCGTGTAGATGAATCCAAGAAACAAATAAATCCATTCCAAGTTTTTATTTACTTTCCACATGTATTTGTGTCGCTTACGAGGAAAAAACGTCCTGTCACACACACACACACACACACACACACACACACACACACACACACACACACACACACACACATACACACACACACACCACACGCACGCACACGCACACGCACACACACACACACACACACACACACACACAACCTCAAGTTCGAGGGATGGCATTGCACACGAGCAGGAAAGTCCCGGGCTCGGAGAAGGTTTATGTCTGCCCTGGTTATAGAAGAAGATCCCCAAACAAGCTGCGAGTCACTGACGCCATAATTTTGTCCTTAATGGGGTCAGCCGACACCCGTCTGCTTCTCGAGTAGGCCTGCTTTTTATCAGTCCCCCCTTCTCGGGTTTTACCCGGACTTGCTGTATCGCTGACGAGTGATGGTCGACTCCGTTTCCATCGTTACCGTGTCAGTCGATGGCCATGGACAGGTGTAAGTGTCCGGAACTGGCTCTGGATGCCAAGCCTGAGAGAGAGAGAGAGAGAGAGAGAGAGAGAGAGAGAGAGAGAGAGAGAAAGAGAGAGAGAGAGAAGCAAGGTCGCCTCTTTCATTGTATGCTGTAAAAGATTACAGAAATGAATGATTCCTCTCACCCTCATCACATGTGCAACAAGTTTCCTTATTTGTAGGATTTGTTTCTTGTTATATTTTCTTTTTCTTCAAGACACGTCTGAGGGACAGCACGATGCTGGTGATGTTGATGCATTTGCTGATGATGTAAGTAAAGATGAGTTATTGCTGAACGTGGTGATAACACAGCCTGTGATGTTGATGTTTTGATTCTTGTTTGCTGTTTTTTTCAATGGTGGAGAGTCACTTCTGATATTGATTAGTTGTAGTTTAGTGGTGGTGGTGCGAAATTTGCTTTCAAATATGTATGTATTGGTGCATGTATTTATGAATAATACATGCAGTTTTTAAATAATAAAGAATATCCTAGATTGCAACAGTATACACAGCTATATATATTTTCATTGAAGAATGGTGAGGCCAGCGGCAACCCAAACAACAAAAGCTATCAATGAATTAAAGCTGACATGGATGGACTCCACTTTTAAAGGCTGCGTAGCTCAATGAAGTCACAAACCATCGCAGATGAGTTCCATACTTGTACATTTCCAATACTGTAAAGGCAAATTGGTGTCCCGCAGACAGACGGTAAGCACTCGTCGGGAACGCAGGAACAGGCAAATAACTAAACGCACGAAATACCGCTACTTTTCTTCTACCTGCAAACAAACCACCGAGAGGAGGACGAGTAAGATATGTCAGGCGTGGCCACAAATAGAGTAGAGAGGAGGTGGCGGGAATCAAAAGCTGCTCTTCCCACCCCGTCATCACTCGAGGCCTCCCACACACCTCGGTGCAAGAGCCGACCCAAGTGCCGGAGCAGTTTACTACTGGGGGATTCGGTCTCCGTGAAATGCCGGCTGTCCAGGCCTTCATTAAGCAGTTGCCTGGACCTACGCATC
>JAWQFJ010030972.1:37500-50000 GCA_034096865.1 Theodoxus fluviatilis
TGGGGCGGCATTGGTAGTGGTAATGGTGAGTGTATGTGCGTGTGTGCGCAAGTGCTCGAGCTTCTGAGCTATAGCGTTTGAATGGGCTTTGAGAGCAATCACACCAACCACACAAAAACAAAGAGAAACATTATATCTCAGTAGGACGAATGTGTGTCTAACTGACGCCAAGACATGCTGTTTTCTGTACGTACGCTTGCTTGTTTTCATATAGGTATTGTATGGAAAATGTAAAACTTTTCTTCTCCAAACGAGACCGTCTAGATGTTCTGTATGTTATCGAAAATAGCTTCGCCGTGTCTGACATAGCTCCTTTGCTGAAAGACATATTTGAGAATGGTAGCTCAAATATCGGTATGCTTTTCTTCCAAATGGCGTATGCCCCTTTCCCCAAGCCTTCCCTGCTTTCACCCCAGTCATTTTTGGCTGTTATAGTGGGTAGGTATTATGGACAGCAGAGCTTTTCGTACACAATAATTTCCTCCTCGCGACTGAAAAACGGCTGGTAGCTTTAAGCTCGTGTGTGTCGGTTTGGTATACAACCACGTAAAGTGAATCGCTTTAGCCACTTGTCTGTTGATATGACGTACAACCACGTATTAAAGTGAATCGCTTTAGCCACTTGTCTGTTGATATGACGTACAACCACGTACTGAAGTGAATCGCTTTAGCCACTTGTCTGTTGATATGACATACAACCACGTACTAAAGTGAATCGCTTTAGCCACTTGTCTGTTGATATGACATACAACCACGTACTGAAGTGAATCGCTTTAGCCACTTGTCTGTATATATGACGTACAACCACGTACTAAAGTGAATCGCTTTAGCCACTTGTCTGTTGATATGACGTACAACCACGTACTGAAGTGAATCGCTTTAGCCACTTGTCTGTTGATATGACGTACAACCACGTATTAAAGTGAATCGCTTTAGCCACTTGTCTGTTGATATGACGTACAACCACGTACTGAAGTGAATCGCTTTAGCAACTTGTCTGTAGATATGACATACAACCACGTATTAAAGTGAATCGCTTTAGCCACTTGTCTGTTGATATGACGTACAACCACGTACTGAAGTGAATCGCTTTAGCCACTTGTCTGTTGATATGACGTACAACCACGTACTGAAGTGAATCGCTTTAGCCACTTGTCTGTTGATATGACGTACAACCACGTACTGAAGTGAATCGCTTTAGCCACTTGTCTGTTGATATGACGTACAACCACGTACTGAAGTGAATCGCTTTAGCCACTTGTCTGTTGATATGACGTACAACCACGTACTGAAGTGAATCGCTTTAGCCACTTGTCTGTTGATATGACGTACAACCACGTATTAAAGTGAATCGCTTTAGCCACTTGTCTGTTGATATGACGTACAACCACGTACTGAAGTGAATCGCTTTAGCCACTTGTCTGTTGATATGACGTACAACCACGTACTGAAGTGATCGCTTTAGCCACTTGTCTGTTGATATGACGTACAACCGCGTACTGAAGTGAATCGCTTTAGCCCAACTTGTCTGTTGATATGAACGTACAACCACGTACTGAAGTGAATCGCTTTAGCCACTTGTCTGTTGATATGACGTACAACCACGTATTAAAGTGAATCGCTTTAGCCACTTGTCTGTTGATATGACGTACAACCACGTACTGAAGTGAATCGCTTTAGCCACTTGTCTGTTGATATGACGTACAACCACGTACTAAAGTGAATCGCTTTAGCCACTTGTCTGTTGATATGTCGTACAACCACGTACTAAAGTGAATCGCTTTAGCCACTTTTCTGTTGATATGACATACAACCACGTCGCTTAACCACCGGTCTGATTTGACATTCAAACCATGTATGGAACCGAGTCGCTTTAACTCTTTGTCTGTTGACTTGGCGTTACAACCTGGCATTAGCCGAGATCACACTATGTCTGTACAGCAACCCAACGTGCGTGACTGGAGCACTGCACTTTTACGTGCTTTCAGACAAGACCCGAGTTATGACGTAAGGATTACCACTGTGTACTCAGGAGACCACCAGAAATAGGGGACAAATCGACACCCGAGAGGACGCTCTAGCTTGGCGTCTGCAGGAAGGCTTTGTCCGCGGCCTCAGGTCACGACACGGGTCTGCAAAATGACGGCCGGGCGTGCCCCTCCGTCCGCGTGAATGCTAGGAGTGGATTAGGGGGCAGGCGCCTGTGCTTGCACCGAGGATATGTGTGTTGACAGACAACACTTCCTCACCTTTTTTTACGTGTCGTCTGGGAGGAGGTTTTGCGACTCTTCTGAATTTGCTGTCTGGCGTTTTTCGGAATGTCCTCAATCCCCTCGCTGTAGAGTGGGACGTGTTTGGTTGTGTGCAATCAACTTGTGAAGCATCATTGATACCCGCCAGGTCGAGTGGTGATTACAGTCGAAAAGTTGTTAAATGTTTATTTTCGTGTAAAGGCAGTGATATCAACTAATGACATTTTCAAAAAAAACTGTTTGAGTTGTTCTTTACATATTGAGAGATTTCTATAGGCTACAAAAACAGCGATGAATGACTGAACGAACATGGACAAGATGATCCACGAGAAGGTTGAGTTTTTGGAGAGATCAGTTCAGATCTGTCCCCAATCACTTTTACCCGAAACAACGCTATCCTTTTCGTAGTCTCTGCTTTTAAAAAGTAACTTAAGTTAATTTAGTGCTCTCAGTTTGCTGCTGCCGCCATCAACCGTTCATACGAGGTGTAGTTTCCTGCAAGCCAAGTCTTCTCCTGACCTTCCTGCTCAGCTAAATCGCATTTGCGTCGTCTCTGCATCCGTGCGGGTATCAACAATCGCATCATTCCTTACTCAATAAGTATGCTTTGTACGCGCATCCGTGCGGGTATCAACAATCGCATCATTCCTTACTCAATAAATATGCTTTGTACGCGCATCCGTGCGGGTATCAACAATCGCATCATTCCTTACTCAATAAGTATGCTTTGTACGCGCATCCGTGCGGGTATCAACAATCGCATCATTCCTTACTCAATAAGTATGCTTTGTACGCGCATCCGTGCGGGTATCAACAATCGCATCATTCCTTACTCAATAAGTATGCTTTGTACGCGCATCCGTGCGGGTATCAACAATCGCATCATTCCTTACTCAATAAGTATGCTTTGTACGCGCATCCGTGCGGGTATCAACAATCGCATCATTCCTTACTCAATAAGTATGCTTTGTACGCGCATCCGTGCGGGTATCAACAATCGCATCATTCCTTACTCAATAAGTATGCTTTGTACGCGCATTCGTGACACGTTTTTATGCTATAATGCTGTGGAATCGATCGTGAGTACTCCATACAGTAAGACACTCGCTTTCCACACTCAGTCGCCATCTGAAAGCGCTATCGGCATTTGATATATTCTATGTCTGTTCGCGCTTAAAAGAGTCAAGCTAGCGGTTACTTTGTCTCTCCCCCCCCCCCCCCCCCCCCCCACCCCCCACCCCGTTCTTTTTTTGTGCGTGTGACAAAAGAAGCGTAATCTGTTTATTTCAGGCCTGTGGTCTAGGCGTCATATTGTCTGCCTGCTTAGTGATGAAAGATCTGACGCCTCCGCATTTCGGAATCTTCGTATGACCAGCTGTCCGCCCCGCTCACATCCAGTGCAAGCTAGTGCGTTTGACCTGCAGCTCTTCTGGCTTGTAGACGCGGCCATCAGAATTGCACGGATCCCGGAGTTGCATCCTTGAGCAAGATGCCTAGTGTGTATTGCTATTCCCAAGCCGGGAGTAATACCGGATACCTGTGCGACCTTTCCTGGAAAATTGTAAACTTTCACTTTATCGCGTTCAACCGCAGCCAGGTTGCATACTTCACAGGGGTATGAGATGTTGTTTGAATGTTAATGAGTGCAACCCAATGACCAGGTAATAAACGTGCGCAGTTTGAGCATCAATCAATGATTGAACAGTGCCAATGTTAGACATAGCACCCTTATCTCTAGACAGACGCGGACGCAACTGCCCAGCATCATGTTGCACGGAGACACGGGTGTCGGGCCTTGGTTTAAAATTAAACCCCCAAAACTTGCCCTGCGTTGCCTGCAGACTGGATTGCCCCACATGTAGGTCTCTAGCCTTCTTGGTCACTAGAGACTTCACCTGCCGGCGAAAGAGTCTCTAGAACAGTTCATATCACGTGATGGATCTAATTCGTCCGTAATATTCATAAGAAATATTGATAAGGTCACACGAGAGGCTTGTGGGATAGCCGATCTGCTCCCTGATATACGCCGTTAAAGTAGTTCTAAGACTATTTCGCACAAAACTCACAAAATACGCTTGTTAAGGCAATAAACCAGCGTTTATTCGATAAAATAAAATGCCTGTGTTGAAATGGAAACAAGTTTTGACATCTGAATGATTTCCGTAAAAAGATGGAAAAAATAGTATCCAGAACGAGCTATTCTTGGCACTATGCTGTAATGCGAAGGGCAAGTCTATTACGCATTCATCGCGAACTACGCCAGACTCTGGTTCACAGATTGCGTCTCTAGCACATCCGGGGTCGTCTGCGGAGGACAGCGTGGGAGGAAAGGAAGAAGTAGTGAGGAGACGAATGAGGCAGTTTCTGGTTGGTCCTTTTTAAAGGAGTCCGTCTCTGCACAGCGGGGTCGCGCCCGGAGACGGATGTGCTGATGCATGCATGCGTGTCTCTAAACGGAAACTCGCGTTAGAGCGTTTTTAAAACATGCACAAGGTAATCGTGGCAGTAATTTATTCCACGACAATTTCTTCGTTACCGTACGTAACATTTTTTGTATCCGTGTTGAGAGCAGGACAAAGAGATTCGTTGCCTTCGTTTCTTTTCTTCTTCTCCCCCCCCCCCCCCCCCCCCCCCCCCTACTTTCATTCAGGAAAAGGCAAAGCAAAAACTACAAGGTAGAGAATATCAATGTGATGATTTACACACACCCCTCCTCCTCCCCCTCCCCCTCCTCCTCCCTCCCCCTCCTCCCTCCCCCTCCCCCTCCTCCCTTCCCCTCCCCCTCCCTCTCCCCCTCTTCTTCCCCTCCCTCTCCTCCTCCCCCTCCCCCTCCCCCTCCCCTTCCTCACCACCACTTTACACCACCGCCATCGTCCCACTCCTCATCTGATGGTTTCGGTAGAGATGGGGAAAGGAAAGGGGCTTGGGGGTGGGGGTGGGGGTGGCGAGGGAATGCATGCTGGACGGTGCGTCTGGAGATAATATATTTTTGTATGAAAGGTACCCTTTCACGAAATCAAAAAGGAAGGATTTGATGTGCAGAGTGTATGTGTGTGTGTGTGTGCGTGTATGTACGCGCGCGCGCGTATGTGTGCGTGTGTGCGTGCAGGCGTACGTCTGCGTGTATGTGCTCGTGTGTGTTTGTGCGTGTGTGTGTGTGTGTGTGTGTGCATGCGTGAAACAGAAAGAAAAGAGCGAGAGTGTGAGGGAGACTGACAGAAGACAGCGAACAGACAGACAGACAGACAGACAGACAGACAGACAGACAGACAGACAGACAGACAGACAGACAGACAGACAGACAGACAGACAGACAGACAGACAGACAGACAGACAGCCAGACAGACAGCCAGCCAGACAGAGACACACAGACAGACACACAGACAGACAGACAGACAGGCAGGCAGGCAGGCAGGCAGGCAGACAGACAGACAGATAAACAAACGGGATGAATGAGAGAGAGAGGAGAGAGAGAGAGAGAGAGAGAGAGAGAGAGAGAGAGAGAGAGAGACGAGCCGGCAGGCAGGCGGAGAAGCAGTCGGACGAACAGGAGACAAAAGAGAGAACATTTCCCTCACCTTGCACGTTCATCCCATCCCCATCTGCTGGCAGTCATAAACGCATGGAGAGGGAGGGACAGAAGGGAGGCTGGCGTCGTTTATGACCCCCTGGCCACCAGGCCATGCCCTGCCACGTACTGCTGTTTGTGGACAAGAACTGCCAAGCAGATTTCGGATCGTCATATATCAGCTTGCAAGTCACCTTAATGCTGCGTTGAGGGCTTCGTTAATACGACTGCACGGCAGGGGCTTATTTTAGGGGCTGCGTCGACGTTAGCATCGCAGCTTGACTGTAAGTTGAGGGCTTTGTGGTTAATGGGGAAACGACGGAAATTACGAGGGGCAAATGTGGTTTTTACAGCCGGTCTTTACTCGGGTCGGATTGGAGAGTGGCAATGGTTTGATAACTGTAGAGTTCACGCCCAGACCTCGGGCTCTTATCATCTCCTCCCGCCACCAGAGCTCATTGGAAACATAGCTCTGTGGTCCCTCAGGGACTCCCTCTATTTTCAGTACATAATGCTGTACATGTACTTCGTTCTCCATTAACAAGGATGCTTTTTCCGTCTTTAACTGCTCTGAATGCACGATGGACGACCAATGTTGCAATGTTGACATCATTTTAGCTGTTCCTCAGAAGGGCACTCTGTCTTGAAAACGGTTGCTTGGCTACGCCACAAGACATACTCTCAGTTTTGTATGGGATGAATTTTATTTTTTGTATCTTTTACGAATAAGGACTTTACTGTATTAATCTGTGCATTTTTTTTGCAGACATCTGTATGACCATCTGTGAATAATCAAGGAGGAGCTTCTGTAGCTATGAGTATGACAGTATGGACATGTCAGTGTGGAGCATTCGATACATTGACAAATATTTTTATGTGACAGTTTAACCTGTGTCCACCAGTCCGTGTGGGATATGACCTTTCTGCTGAATCTCTGCCATTACTCGACGCATGAAGAAAATAACATATTTCCTTATTATTCAAGGCGTCTGAGGAATTTCCCGCTTTGAAATCCCTGTATCGCTCATCCAGCAGGGCCGTTTAAGCTAAATCCATGCTCATGTTTTCACAAAGTCTTTCAACCACCCTCTCCCTTCCATCCCCTACCCCCATAGCAGTCCGAGCTCTACCCACTGAAAAGCTAGATGATTAGTCGGAGCTCAATGGGAGACACATGCAAGCAACTGGTTGCTGTTTCCAAAATACGAGAAGACTTCGGAAAAGGAAAGTTGTGACAGTGCTGTAGTGCAGGCGGTTACGGCGATATTGGGAGGCGGGGGGGGGAAGGGGAGACAGACAGACAGACAGACAGACAGACAGACAGACAGACAAAATCTCACACTCACACACACACACACACACACACACACACACACACACAAACAAACAATCATACGCGCACACGCACGTACACAAAGAGTCAGGGATAGAGACTGACAGCTGTGAGTAGGTGGGGAGGACGAGAGAGGACAGGCATAACATAAAAGGAGAGAAGGTGGAGGACAGACAGGGGGAGATGGGAAACTGAGTCGTTACAGGCCAATGGTCTCGTAAGAAGCTTCGTTAGTTTGGGATTTAGTGGAGGCACACTCCTTGGCTCCAGTCAGGGCAATGACTAAAGACACGAGGGGATAGATCGGACGAAGGAAGATGTGTAGACAGAATCACAGAGAGACAGAGAGGACGGACGGACGAACGGACGGACATATAGACGGACATCTACACGCACACACTCGCGGACACACACACACACACACACACACACACAGAGAGAGAGAGAGAGAGAGAGAGAGAGAGAGAGAGAGAGAGAGAGAGAAGACAAACGAGGAAGTGAAAGAGTGAACAGAATGAGGTAGACAAAGGAGGATTGGAAGACTGCATAAAGGTGTCGGAACATCCACAACAACGCAGCAGTTACTCTGTAGGAAGACTAACCCACAATTGGTTTGGTGCCACACACCCATGGAGAGGCGATGATGGTGGTACCAGTGGGTGTGACGGGGTGGAATTGGGTGGGTAACCTCACAATCAGTACAGAAAGTGAAGTCCATTTGGAGTGGCTTTGCCCCAGTGTGTCTTCCTCTCTACTGCTTTGCCTGACTCCACGGGCCTCAGCCTCCCTGGATGGAGATTGTAAGGGAAGGACACGACTCTGGCTCTTGGACAAAAGTCCACCAGGAGTGGAGACTGGGACTGTGAGGACCCTTGCATCTGAACACAATTTCCGACTACCCTTGAGCTCACCATCAGAGCCGCCGGCTGCTCAGTTCTGGCTGCGCGCTGATTGCTGCAGAGAAAGACTCGGTGAGGACCCTTTCGTGGGTGTCGCTCTCAAAGGTGATTCCCGCATTCAGTCTGGTGTCTGTCTCCGTGGTGTCTCATCAGCTAGATTGTGTCTGCCTTGTAGTAGAGCCGACTGCTTGTTACACTGGAGTATTGTATCAACAGGTATAGCAATGGGACTTCAACGTCCAGCTGCTGAGAACGATGGCTCAAGTCATATGCGGACAAGCTTTGCTCGCTGGAAAGGAGGCGGACAGTAGTAAGGGAATCCAATCCAGGCCAGGAGGTGAATGGGAGAAAGCGAAGAGAAGGACTTAGAAGGAAAGAAATGGGCTAGTAGTTGAGTGTGGGATGAACAGGCACTAATATAGCAGGAAGAAAGACAGGCAGACGCGCACGCGCTCAGATGCACAAACATTCGGACCGATTGAGAGACACAAACACATATACACACACAGCGCCACACACAGACACACACACACACACACACACACACACACACACACAGCGCCACACACAGACACACACACACACTGACACACACACACACACACGGATTTAGAGAGACATACACGGACAGACAGACAAACACATACGGACAGACACACAGACGGACGGACGGACGGACGGACGGACAGACAGACAGACAGTTAGACATACAGACAGTTTGACAGTTAGAGAGACAGACAGTTAGACAGACATACAGACAGACAGACAGACAGACAGAGACACAGACAGACAGATAGACAGGCAGGCAGGCAGACAGGTACGCACGCACGCACACACACATACAAAAGGACGCACATACACGCACACGCACACACACACACACACACCACACACACACACACATACACACACACACACACACACACACACACACAGAGAGACAGACGCTTAGACTGCGTGCACAAATGACTGCAGCAGTCTTGGACAGGCAGTCAACACAAGCATTTGAACGACTGCCGGAATGTGAAACAAAAGGGGAAAAAAGACCCAACAAAGGCGACAAATTCCTTTCCCCTGTGTGGCAGCGAGTACAAAGCGCACTTGGCTCGCACTGAGCTCCTTGCAGCGAAAATATTTTTCTTGCGTCTTTAAGTGTGCTGCGTCGCCTGAGGACCTCAAGTCTCGGGAGTAGGCGCCCCACTTCGTCAGGGGCTTAGACCATGCGCTCCTGAAATCTGCATCGAGGGTCAGACGTTGCTCGTAAACCTCACATGCACTCTTGTTTACGCTTCAGGCAGGGATAGGTCACACTGTAACATCTTAGCAACAGGTGCCACGAAAACGCCGGTGCTCCTGAAATACTAGCAATTCAAAGAAATTACTCTTCCCGTTTTGAAATGGTCATGTCGATTCCAAAATGTGGCCCTCCCCTGCAAAATGGGACAGAAGTCGCCTATCCTCATTTCGAGATATCGGCTAAACATAGTGAGAGGAGTTATGTATGTCTGTTTTGAGATGTTGATAGATTAGTAACCTCCATCTATTTGTTTATACCATAGTATCGCGTTCTGTGAAATTCGGTCATTTGCTTTGCTTATTCTGAAAACTTCGGACCTTACTCTACCTTAAGAGGGGCGAAGAAGTCGTATAGAAATCAATACTTTGCACCTGCGTGATAATCTGTAAACAGATCAGCTACCTGTTGCACACTCATAGTATATTCCCTCAACCCATATTTTCTGAGTTTGTTTCCATTGGCAGCTGTTAGTTTGTCAGCCGAGGATTATAACCAAATCGAAATAACCTTCACGATGACTACACTCTGTTGTATTAAACACAATTGCCTACATTTTAAATCCCTCTTTCTTGAATCATCAGATCAGTGGGTACCATTCTTCAGAAGCTCAATGGTTCGTCACTATTCCGCCTATTTTCGAGCGTTGTGCATCATTGGAAAGAGAAATGTCTCCATATTATGACCATACGTATACGTTATAGTGGAGAACTCTCAAGAGGTGGCATTCGTCCCATTTGTAATGGAAGGTCACAAATATGACACCAAATCAGCTTTGTTCTGATGAATGTCTTCTATGTTTTGCTCATTGTATTTCAGGCCGTAGTCCAGCACTATTCATGGAAATGATCACAGTGTTTTTGCGCACAAGTAGAGCAAATAATTTTCAGGGGGTAGGAGGGTGGGGGTGGATGGGAGGTCTATTTGGCGCTTCATCGCCCACTGTTGCGTTGCTGAGATATTGCCTCTGTTTAACCAATTCTACATCGTCCTGTTCTTTTGTCTCCCTTTTTCTCGGTCCGATTTGAACCTTTTCACTTCACTTCTGCCTCTGGTTAAGCTTAGGAGACATCAATAGGTGTGTTTGAAATCCTAGAGCTCTCTGCATCTCAGTTGGCATGGGTGTGATGGTTTTAACAAGGAGTGCATGACTGCCCGATGAAGAAAAGTTACTCGACATTGAAAACATGCTTTAATGCAGTTACTGAGCAAGGGAAAAAAGGGGGGGGGGGGAGAAGGGGGAGGGCTGGAAGTGGTGGGAGTCCTAAAGAACAAATAGGTCTTTTGCCGTCGGCGATATAGCTTGTGTTGGTAAAAGATGCGGAAGTGTGATATTTGGCAGTTTGTGGAGGAAAAAAAAGGAATGCACCTCCCAATGGAATTCGGCATGATCGGAATTTGGGGTTGTTTGCAAAAAGGCAGAAAAATCCGCGTGCAAGCATGTGATGTGGTGGCGGCGGCGGCTGTGGTGATCTTGGTGTGTGTGTGTGTGTGTGTGTGTGTGTGTGTGTGTGTGTGTGTGTGTGTGTGTGTGTGTGTGTGTGTGTGTGTGTGTGTGTGTGTGTGTGTGTGTGTGTGTGTGTGTGTGTGTGTGTGTGTTTGACTCTCTGTGTATGTGTGTGTGTGTGCGTGTTTGTCTCTGTGGTGTGTGTGTTAGACTCTGTGTGTGTGTGTGTGTGTGTGTGTGTGTGTGTGTGTGTTAGACTCTGTGTGTGTGTGTGTGTGTGTGTGTGTGTGTGTGTGTGTTTGACTCTCTGTGTGTATATGTGTGTGTGCGTGTTTGTCTCTGTGGTGTGTGTGTTAGACTCTGTGTGTGTGTGTGTGTGTGTGTGTGTGTGTGTGTGTGTGTGTGTGTGTGTGTTTGACTCTCTGTGTGTGTATGTGTGTGTGCGAGTTTGTCTCTGTGGTGTGTGTGTTTGACTCTGTGTGTGTGTGTGTGTGTGTGTGTGTGTGTGTGTGTGTGTGTGTGTGTGTGTGTGTAAAAATTACAGGCTACTTTAAATCCACAGAACGGACTACAGTCGTAACCGTTGAAACAACAGTGAAGGGGTTTCCGAAGTCTAGGATTGGCGTGGGTGTGAAGTTAATGCAAGGTGAAAAGAAGCAAAGCCGCCCTTAAGTCAGAGGATTTGGAGCCAAGTGACACTTGAGTCCCGAGGCTGTGTTCACACCAGTGGCATTCCTTCACACTTTTCTCTCTGCTCGGGCCTCTTTGTAACAGTCTCACACTGCTGCTGCCCATTGCAACCCTGTTCATTTTGTACGCACGTCCGTACATTCCAATAGAAGATTATCTTGTCAGAAAACATGGTGATAGAGGGCTAGGTTTGGAATTGTTTGTTTGTTTGATTGCTTGTTTGTCGATATAGATGAATGCATGGAAACTGTTTGGTTTGAATACATGAGTTTGGTGACTTGTTCGTCGCTGTACGTGGGGCTATAGATCTTCCAGAATGATTGAAAGCACTTGTGTCTCAATAATCTGCTGCTGTCTCCACGTCATCTGTAGACTCCCTGGCTGCTTGGGGCCACCCCAACTGAGCAACTGGAGCAGGCCCCGAAAGGCCAGCAGCCAGAGGTTTCGGCTGATTAAGTGGGCATCGAGCAACTTCGACCGCACAATCTTCGTACACTCAGCGCTCGTACACGCATGCACGCATGTCTTTGACGACCTCGTTGAGAATTGATCTGCATGCGTGCAGAAACATGACGTGTGTGTGTTCCTTTCGAAACGTTTTGTGCGATATAGAGTCGGTAACGGTATTGATAATTGATGATCTTCTGAAAACTTCCTCACTTGATGACAGAATGGATTCAAGCTTACACTCAACTGTGCAAATCAGTTTTGCGTTTCTTCTTCTACGATTCATTCATAGTGCGCTGTCTGATTGGTATTCTTCGTATCTTAGGAATAGTAGCGTTACAATATTCTGAACCTCGTTCGTGTGGTCAAGGCCTGAGGCGACAGGATTTCCGCGAGACATTGTGTAATCATGTGACACTCCGTTGCCATTTGATCGGTTCTCTCGTGTGGTTTTATTCCTTTCCGCTATTGCATGAAAGCCATCGAAGGACTGGCAATAATGATCGCCTGATACTGTCACTTTGATCCGATCAAGTTTCCTTTTTAACACAGCTTTCACCAACCCTTTAT
>JAWQFJ010030972.1:52500-60683 GCA_034096865.1 Theodoxus fluviatilis
TCAAATTACCAGATATTTATATTTCAGTAAATATATCGCAAGGGTTTATACACGTGGGCAGTCTATGGATTTACCTCTTTCCCCCGACTGTGATCAAAAATGCAAATATTATTACTGGTATGTATTACCGTGTAGGAACAACCGTCCCACAGGCTGCCGTTACGCTCACTACGGGAACCTGCCTCCCCTTTGAGAAAATAGACGTGTCCCGAAATCCCATTACACGTGAGCGCGCGCGTCCCTCACCAGTTGAGTGATTTCATTGGTTTTTCTTGCAGTGAATTCACACATCCTCCCTCCCCCGCACGGTTCCCCTGGCCTCCCCCCCTTGACCGCCCTCACTCATACGGTAACGCGCTGGCTTTACAAATGTCACCCCTCCTCCCCAGCCCCCTATCGCCCCTCCTCCTCTGCGTTCAGTCCCTTTCTTTTTAGTGAAGGCACGCTACCAAACTACTAAGCAACAGTGCTCACCACACACACACACACACACACACACACACACACACACACACACACACACACACACACCGTGCTCATTCACTGATTCCGTTTTGTAAAACCTCATTGCACAATCTCCGGTAAAGGAAAAAGAGTTGGATACAAGTGTGTTGCATTTGGATTGACGTGGAAAACGCTCCTTCTGTTGCACGTTTCCCCTTCTTGCAAGAACGCGTCTGTCAGTCCGAAGCTGCCACCCCTCTTCACGAAAGTAGGTCGACCCACGCGTCGTTCAGAACCTCTCCACTCTGCGTCTCTCTACCCCTCCACTCCACCTATCCAACCCCTGTCCTAGCCAGTCTGTGGGTGTGACCCCCAGCTCCGCATCTCCCGCTATAATAGTCCCACGGTCACGTGTGAGCCTTCAGATGGTGAAAGTCCAGCGCGTGGCTTGGAGAACATGAGCGCCAACGCTTTGCAGACTGAAAGCAGCTAGGCTGCCACGCCACTGCTGTCAGATACGACCAGCGTTGCTATCCCAACGCGGTGATGCAAGCTGGAGAAAGACGTCGTGGCCTTTGCAGCTGTGGATGTGGATGGCACAGCGCAAGCTCGCTGTACTGGCCGTTTCCTGTTCGTCCTGCCTGGTGCTCTCCCTTCCCTAGCTTGCAGTCTAGCTTGCCCGCCTTCCAGACTCGTCTGAGGCAAGGCCGTTCAGTTGGTGCTCAGGGGTCGCCAGGACCGCGTTGGTCTACTTGGGGGGGGGGTGGTTGCGTGTCCTTGTACATCGTCGTGTGCTTACCTACATGTCACGCCAGACACGCACTGGACACAGGCTTGTGTAAATCTCTCGTCTGCATCACAATCTCGCTGGATGCGTAACAATCGGGTTGAGAGGACCGAACGAACGTACCCCACCATTCTCCTTTCCACGCGGGCATCGGCCTTGGTGTCAGTGTTGGTGCAAACGCACGCGAGCTGAGACGTACTGGCGTTTACAAGTTTGGTCTGTGGACTTACCCTACGTACCCTACATGCATATCGCACCACGTCGTCGGGTATAGGACCAGGGCGTCCTACCACGACTCTCCTCCGTTCCTGATGAAGCTGCTTGCAGGTTGGTGCTTTGCATTTTCAATGACGGTTCCAGTTCTTGTCGTTTCATTACGGCATGGTGCCCCAGTGCATCGGATGAAGATAATGATCCACTGCCTATTGGCTGTTTGTGGCATTTCATCACACGCTGCTCCGTTTAGCTGTGTGGACCTGCATACATGTATGCAGGTTTTGATGGGATTGGGTATCCCTGAATCGTGGCGGTGTGTGTGTTCGTGTGTGTGTATGTGTATGTCTGTGCCATGACTTTTGCGTGTGTGTGGTGTGTGTGTGGTGTGGACTGTTACTGTGTTGTGTGACCTCTGTTGTTGTGGGGGGGGGGTGGGGGGGTGGAGAGAGAGAGAGAGAGAGAGAGAGAGAGAGAGAGAGCAGCGGAGAGAGAGAGAGAGAGAGAGAGATCCATATTTAATGGCATGTACGTATGTGTGCGCCTATGTACGTGCACATACATCGCTGAGTAAATGAATGTATGCTGAAAAGACTAGCTTGTTCTTCATCATTTTATCAGCAAAACGCATCAACCTGTACGAGAAGTGCTCCTTTCCTCTTGCAGTCCTGCAGTCCTTGTTCGTAGCTTATCGGGGTCAGAGGCCGACGAGGAAACGCATATCACGGGTCATTGAGGTCATAGTTGGGGTGCAGAGGATTAGATTTACAATGAAATCCTGTCTGAGCAGTGCTTGCTTATCTCCACGCCATCTGGTCCCACAATATATTTGGGTCCCATGCCTCCTGGCTGGGAGGGAAGTGTGATTTTTGGGTGATCACGATCTCTCTCTCTCTCTCTCCTTCGCTCGTCTCCATCTCTCATCTCATTCTCTCCAGGTCTCTCTCTCTCTCGCTCCTCCTCTCTGTCTTACTCTCCTCTCTCTCTTCTCCTCTCTCTTTCGTTCTCTCTGTATGTCTCTTTCTTTATTTCTTCTTTCTCTCTGTATGTATCTCTCTCTCTTTCTGTCTGTCTGTCTCTGCCTCTCTCTGTCCTCTCTGCTGTTTCCTCATCTATGTCTTCGGTGTCTGGCTGTCTTCTCTCTCTCCCTCATCTCTCTCCATCGATCCTCTTCATCTCTCTCTCTCTCTCTCTCTCTCTCTCTCTCTCTCCCTCCCAGTTTCACGCACAGCTTCGTGTCTAGACATGCTGTTCCAAGTCAGGCAGGCAGCACCGTAGCGCTGTGCCGAGCGACGTGGATTACACTTGCGAAGAGGGGTGTCAAGCTCCATTCCCTCACTGCATGCCCGCAGTCAACCTCGCCTTCCCTTCCCTGAGATCGATAGCTCGGGGATCGATGGAGCTGGGCCCGTGCTGTGGCCTAGATTCTGCAGCAGACCCCGCTTCGCAGGGAGACGGGGAAGGATGCGGAGTGACCAGTCACGGAGTAAGGATGCAGGGGGAGCTGATCGGAAGGCATTGGAATGCTGCGTGCAGTGAGGCGAGGTGTGCGTGAATGTTGGCAATTGAGTTTATTGATACGATTCTGGGCCATGTCCACGTGCATGAATGCATACACAAGTACACACGCACAAGCACATGGAGGCAGGAGCACACTAATGCTCGCTGATACTTCTCACTGTCTCTGTCGACAATGCTGTCTCGTCCAAATCGTACTGTCCAAATGTGGATGCCGGTTTTTTAATAGGAAACTGAGTTCGCGTTTGATTCTCTTCTTCTAGTCTGTGTACTGGTCCGATTGCCTAACTATTGAATTCATTTATTTCCGTTCAGTCTGTCTGTCTGTCTGTCTGTCTGTCTGTCTGTCTGTCTGTCTGTCTGTCTGTCTGTCTGTCTGTCTGTCTGTCTGTGTGTGTCTGTCTGTCTGTCTGTCTCTGTCTGTCTGTCTGTCTGTCTGTCTGTCTGTCTGTCTGTCTGTCTGTCTCTGTCTGCTCTCTCTCTCTCTCTCTCTCTCTCTCTCTCTCTCTCTCTCTCTCTCTCTCTCAGCATACATTGCGGTATACCTAGCGTTCCCGCAGACTTCTGCGTGTCACCAGTGCAGTCCTTTCTTGCTGATGTCTGTCTCCCATCACGTCTTTCACTCCATACGTCCTGGGTGCGTCTTCTGCACTGCCCTTTCCACTGTGGAACGCTGCCATGGATTACCAGATTCGTTTGCTCTTTATCCGTATTGCCTTGATAGCACCCTAGATCTCTCGGGACTTCGGGCATAAGAGCAGATACAAGCAGCCGCATTGTCACAGCAGACTGAGCAGATGCTGGAGTGTATGGTCGTCCATGTGAGTCGATCTGTGAGCGGCAGAGCGTGGCCTGGTGCTAGCGAGGACTCGGCGCCCTTTTTCTGATGTAGCTAGCTACTGAGGCAGCCTGTGTAGCTGTGCAGGCACTCAACTGCAAAGTCGCTCACCCATGCTGTCTCGTTCATCATCATGCGAAAGAATAAACACATTCCCGACTACAACGCACGCATGCACGACATGCACGAACCTGCATCGTCCCTCTTCTCCCTCCTTACACCCTCCCCCCTCCCCCTCCTTACACCCTCCCCCTCCTTACACCCTCCCCCCTCCCCCTCCTTACACCCTCCCCCTCCTTACACCCTCCCCCCTCCCCCTCCTTACACCCTTCCCCTCCTTACACCCTCCCCCCTCCCCCTCCTTACACCCTCCCCCTCCTTACACCCTCCCCCCTCCCCCTTCTTACACCCTCCCCCTCCTTACTATGAATGTAAAATATCCGTCCCCGCCCCCACCCCTCTCTCTCTCTCTCTCGGTCTCTCCTCTCTCTCTTCCTCCGTCTCTCTCGTCTCTCTCTCTCTCTCTCTCTCTCGCGCGCCCCCTGAGGTTCGGGGTAAGAATTGACCCACCGCGTCTCCCTACGCGATTCGTATGCGGCGAATAATTAGGGACACCCTGACTTGATTTGCGTGTACTCCAAACCGTTCGTGATTTGCGTGCTTAATGGCCTTACATAGCCTACAAAGGCTGATAGGCCGTAAAACACCATCCATCCATCCATCCATAAATCCATCCATTCATCCATCCATCCATCCATCCATCGCTCTCACATACACACATACATACACATACACACATATGCACACATATACACACATACACACATAGACACATTGACACACATAGACACACACACACACATACACATAGACACACACACAACAACTCACACACCCACATACACACAGACACACACACACACCCACATACACACACAAACACACACACATACACACACACACACATACGAACACGAACACTCGTGCAGGCACTCCCTGACACTGACAGCGCGACAGATGGGGGCAGTGGGACTACGGGCTGCATGTCATGCAGTACAGCCGACGCGAGTGCGAGGCTTGTGCAGAGCGTGCCACGCCAGGCAGCTGCTGCAGTGATCTGATGAGGGCGGGGACCGGCGCCTTGTTCGAACTCGAGCTTCTGGAACGGCAGCCCTGTTGCACGCTCGGGTGACTGGCTCGCCCTCTTGCCCTCCGCACGTCTGCCTGTCACGTCTTTGGTGTGGAGCTGACTTTTTGAAGAGGTCCTTTACTGAAGTACTCTTGTAAATTTAAGATGGAACATTCCAACCTCTCCTTTTTTTCCCCTTAAAAAAAGGGGGGGGGGGGGGGGGGCTACCTTAGAAGTTGTTTGGAATCATCGAGTTTTTTATGATGTTCTGCTGTCGCTTTCCTGAGAGTAGGTATTGACCAATTTGTAAAAGTAATTTCCATGCGCTGTTTGTCGATGGTTTGTTCCTTACCACTCGTTCTTTTTTTCTTGTCATCAATTCAGTCCACTTGACGTCAGTTCATCTAGTAGCTCAGCATCCGTCTCACCACTTGCGTTCGGGATCACGCTTTCCATCTGTTGCCACTTGATGTCATCGCTCTTCAGCTTCCACCTGTTGAAAGATCTGCTAGGCGCTCACCTTCCGTGTCTTTGATGGACAGCGTGATCACTTTAGTTTTCAATCTTGTCTGGCGCCAAGTTTCGCTTCAGTGGATCAGAAATGAACAGATCATTTGGACTATTGTATAATGTTGTTTGAAAAAGGAGAACACAGAGAGGATTTTGTCGACTTCATAAAGGCAGCGTGACAGCTGTCATGCCCGTCTGTTTCCGTAAAGCTCTGGAATCGAAGTCCAGGGTGTGAGGGAAAGGAGGGAGGGGGCGAGGTGTGGGAGGGGGTGGAAGTTGCACTGACTCCTGTCATCCCTGTGGAACTGTCAGGAGAGAGGAATGTCGATGTCGAACAACTCTCTCTTTGAGATCCCAAAACCTGACCATTGACGTGTCATCTTCGCCCCCAACACACCCGTGCAGGTATGCCAGTCGCTTTTCAAAGCGTCCAGTGTCTGAGTTCCAAGTCGGGCCCATCCCAAACGTTCCTTTGCACTGGGGACCAAAATGCCGATCACCTGAGAAAGTCACTGCTCTTTCGTGCCTTCAAATCGCTGCCTTTTCATTGCTTGAAAAAGTCTAAAGCGGGTTTTGATTGAAATGGGTCAAAGTCATCTCTCCTTCTATATCTCTGCTGACGACTCCCTGCATGGTCCTGGCTAACGCCCTCTGTATTGGGCTTGGCAGGTAATTTTCTCTGCCCACTGCTCCATTGCAGAAGTGATTCACGGCCACTGCGCTACAAACAGCGCATGAAAGGCTCCTCTGTCGCAATGCGACCACCGGGAAGGCAGTGGAAGGCATTGCAGCTTTTGCAATTGGACGGTGGATATTTATTGTAGGTGTGACATTTCGGGAAATGGCCTTTTTAAGATTATGAATGCACTACTAATCTCCTATTTGCCGGTAGTGTCGACTCGAAGCACGAAGAATAATTTCATATACAGTAAAAATGTAAAAAAATTAATGCGTGATTGTAATGTATTTATCGTATAAATGGTGTACTTTGCATGTTACGCTACCTTCCTGTGGTTTGAATTTGCTGCGAGCTTAGATTTGCTTTCAAGGAGAAAAGGGAGAGTGGTGTTTCAATAAGGTTCACTGAACGCAAGGCCGTCATTGCCAGCGTTAACACGTGTTCGGGCTCCGATGCCACAGCTAACGAGTGGCATCCGGTCGTAAATTTTTCGTGGAGAAAAAGATACAGCGCTGTAAAGCTCATGCCATTTGATGTCACGTGCTGTCGTTTCCAGACTCTTTCACCAATGTTTTCTCGCAGCTTTTCCTCACGAATTTCACGTACATTCCCGAAAAGCGGTAGCTTCGGTGAACTATTTCGAGGTTTCATATACCATTATTCCTTCATTTCTCTTGTGTTTGTCGGTCTGACGGACTTTCCTGCACTCCGGCTGTTTGTGATCTCGGTCTATCTGTCCATTCATCTGTTTGCCTGCCTGCCTGTCTGTCGTCTGCCTGCCTGCCTGCCTGCCTGTCTGCCTGTCTGCCTGCCTGCCTGCCTGTCTGTGTGTGTGTGTGTGTGTATGTGTCCATCCGCTCGTCCGCCCGCCCGCCCTCCCAAGGGCGTCCTCGTGTGTTCTTGCGATTGACAGACTGGGAGTCTCAGGCTGGAGTAGAAATGGAAGGAGACCTGGATGTCTGTTTGGAGTTTCAACGACTGATCCAGGGTAAACTTACATGGGAAAATGCATGGAACCCGACGTTTTAATCCAGTGTAAATATTTTGGAAAATAGATGGAACGTAACATTTTGTTCCATCACAAAAACTGGTAGAGTAACAGCAAGTACAATGACTGTTTTCCTATACATCTGCCTCTTTCACTCGCATAGAAACACGCGGTGGGTCAATTCTTACCCTCAACCCACAGGGGGATCTGAAAGGGGAAGGGGGGGAACTCGGCCTTCAAGCGGGGAGAAAGGCAGGGCTGGAAGGGTAGCGGGAGACGGGACTGGGTGTCGGCATTCTCATCTTAGCAGCTGGGCTGGCAGCTGGCGACGTTGGGGGTGTGGGTGGGGTGTGGGTGGAGAGGGAGTCGAGGTTGGGGCGGTAGGGGGGTGGGATATATGAGTGTGTGAGCGACTGTGGAGCTGTTTGGGTAGGGGGAAAGCTGGGGAGAGGAAGAGAGGGGGTGGAGGGATTTTCTGGAGGCACTCACGGAAGGAAACCGAAGCCGAAAAGACGCTGGTCTCTCACATCTGGAGGGAAGGGGGGGGGGGGGAGGTCAGGGGAGGAGAGTCTGGTTGGGTGCCAAGAAATTCTCCAGGAACACATGTGTCTTCCTGGTCCTGACTTGAGCATGCTGGCCTGGCCTGATCTGACAAAGGTGGCACTTGATGCAGGACACTTGATGCAGGGCTCTGTGGAAGCATCAGCTCTAAAGAAAGGTGGAGGCAGCCAGGCAGGCAGGTGAGTACTGACTCGCTGTGTTGCTGACGTGATGGTGCGCGTGGGATGAAAACCTGAGCGCTGTAATGGCTGCATACCAAACCTTGACATAGGAGAAGATATATCAGAGTGCTTCGTAAGCCTCCTCGCCAGCATGCCAGATTCGGATCAACTTCGCATCTGATGGAAATAGTTCGAAGGTCGCAGATGCATCAGACGCGCAGCAATTGGGATAGCGTTTCTCATACATGTACATCTGAGTTTAACGTATGCATTTTGCAGTAAAGTGTGTTCGATTTTGCGAGATCTGTGGAGAAATAATTTACAAAGACGAGCATTTGCTGGTATTGGAATGCTG